>CM060837.1:66142500-66292500 GCA_030762175.1 Metallyticus violacea
CAAGACAGGTGGTAAGCCCATAGCTTCTAAAGCAATCTGACAGAGAACTAAGGTTATATTTGGACGTAAAGCGGTCGATAAATTTTGTCCAGGAACCTTTTTTTTTTAAGATTTGGAGTGCTTTAACGTGCCGTAAATCTACCAGCTTAAAGCCCCTTCCGGAGAACTTGTGATGGAGGGTTTTACGTCCTGAAAAATCAGCCCACGAACCTGGGGCTAGAGGGGATTGCGCTATTTTCCTAGAACGCCGAGTTCGAAAATAATAATAATAATAATAATAATAATAATAATAATAATAATAAAAACAGCGACCTATGAAAACAATACCCTTAACTTCATACTTTGTAAAAACAAATAAATAAAGGGCTGGGATAGGCCAGGAATATGCTGCTAGAGACCAAATAAGCTAATATAACACAAAAAATTGCAGAGTAAAGTAAATCAAGAGAAAGTAGTACAGGGAAGCTTGGCAAAACAAACAACTACAGTGAATCAAATATAAATCGGAATTTTTTACTGCTTGTGAGTAGTATGGAGTGAGGTAACGTTACGCGTTGGTGTAGGAAAGCGATTCGTTTAGCACAGCAATTTCTTTTGTCAGTAGCACCATGCCCGAGCAACAAGTATACTCGTTAATTACATAACGCATTATCAAAGGCCACTGGAAGGCTTAAACCCAGCAAAACTTTTGCTAAAAATTAAGGCATATTTTGAGGATAAAACGCTAACACACAAGAGTATGAGTGGCACAAAAGTTTCACAGGAGAAGAGATATTGGAAACTTTAAGTCACCAACCCAACGTCGACCTTGAACAAACGAAAGGAAAACAAGTATCCGGGCGTTCGAGATGATATCGAGAATCGACATTTGACAATTTCAGAAGTCATTTCTGATGTTGGAATAAGTTATGTAAGTGTTTATGTCACCATTATTTGGATTACCGCAAAGTCTCCTCAAGATGTGTTCCTTGGATTCTCACTAAGGATTAAAAGGCTGCACCTATGTCAAAGAATATTGGAACAATACGGGCCAAATAGAAAGATTTCTTAACTTACGATAAAACATGGGTACACCACTACACTGCTTAGTCAAACAAGCGAGCATGGAGTGGAGGAAAACAAGGTAATATGCTCTGTCAAACAAACACTCAACTGTTAGCTGGTTAGTTCAGTTTCTTTGCAGTTTCAAAGCATTTATTTCGATTTTAATCATGAATTAATGTAACTGATTGAGATAAAACGAAGTCAACAATCTATTCAAGAAGCTCTTCTCCTGCAATATAATGCTCGTTCGCATACAACTACTTTATCGGAGAAAAAACACGATAAAATGCACTAGATGGCAATACAACATCCCCCATATAGGCCACATTTATCGCCTTGCGATAATCACATGTTTGGAGAGTTTAATAATCATTGGGAGGTCGGAAATTGAATCACAACGAAAGTATAGAAGTATTTGTGCGTAGCTGGCTGGAAATTCAGCCCAACACTGTTTTAATAATGAAATTAAGAAACTTCATCTGCTTAAGTGATTACAAGCTGGGAAAATGTGTATCTTATTTTATTTAAATTAGTTTCAATAAATTACCTACATAAAGAATTTCAGATTTATATCTGATACACTCTTTATAGCAGATATAAAGAAAAAAGGTTCAAAAGCAAACAGATGCATTCTTGATATTTTAAGATAGCCAGAGATAAACCATGAGGTGTGAAATTAAACAAATTAAGAAAAGAAAACAGTTAAATAGATATACTCTGAAGGGAATAATGTTGGCATTGGATAGCTTAAAATTAACGCACTAAAATTAAACAGCAGAAGAGAGAAGCCGACAGATAAGTGTATTTCGAATCGTAGTAGAGATTTATTAATAATAAAGAAGCTGCTTTCAAATAAGAGTGACTATTATATCCAGAATACAAAACATACAAAGATATGTAAATCTCTCAGTTATAAAGAAATCAGCATTGAAACTTAAATATTACAGGAACATAAAGATATACAGAATGGCCAAGGAAAAAACCAGTCCCTCGTCTGTTAAGTAAAAGCGGATATTATACCTGTTGCGTCAATTTACTTGCTTACTTACTAGGGCTTCTGAGCATCCGTGCTTGAACATCCACGACCATAGCACGTATAAGAGCAAACGGGGCTTGGTTTCTTCCGCATTCGCAACTGATTTCGTTTCACGCTACACTTTCACACTGCTCTTTACACCAACACCAGGAAATTTGTCTGCAAAATTATTCCGCCTTTTCTTAATAGAAATGATACGCACGTACGCTTCCATTATGCAACTCTTTGGTGCAGAGAATACATCTAGCATGGTATCCTCGTGGCTTAAAATGCTTCTTCTTACAGCCACCTCTATGGGTTGCGATAACACAACTTTCTTTTCCTTTCTCCTCTCCGTAGTATTCCTTCATTATCCGGATCTCCGAGGTCTTCATTGCATTTTCAAGAGTAGGTGGTCATGGTTACACCGGTTGCTTAAAGGCTGTCTTTCACGTTAATTATCATAACCGAAAAGAGTAATCTTAAAATACAGATGGTAAGAAAACTTTCTAGGCTATCTTTAAATATATGATTATCATCATTATATACTAACGAAAATAAGAATCTATGAAATGGAAAATGTGTGTTTGAACTTTTACAGATAGGGGCGAAGATTACGTATGCCTTTGTGACTCCGTTATTATCGTTAAGATCAACGATTATTTTATTTGAATTTAATATATAAGGAGGCAGTTGCTTGGCTGGGACAGGCTGTCTCAAGTTTTACACGCGGCAAGACGCACGCAGTTCGACACTCACTCATTCCTAGACGCAGTCATAAGTTCTACACGCCGCAAGAGACAGTTATAAAATACACTCATTCAGCAGTTTGACGTTTTACACGCGGCTAGAGATAAGCATTTCGGTTTCAAGTAGAAGCAGTTGCTGAGGCACGCAGTTATAAAATCTACGCCCGGCTAGACATAAACAATTCCTTAATTCTCAGTGCGCAATACTCAGTTTAAAATTCTACTCCCTGCGAGACAGGCAGTCTTACGCTTTACATGCGACAAGATGCACGCAGTTGGGCATCATGCTCATTTCTCAGTACGCAGTTTTAAGATCTACACGCGGCAAGATACCCGCGATTCGTAGAATCAGTTCGCAGTACTCATAAGTTCGATTTCCTGTTTCGCACTGTGGTACTCATCTATAAGTTTCACACGCGGCAAATAAGTTTGCATCGGTGTAGCTAAAGTCTGTCGTAAGCAAAACACCAGAGGACATGAAATATTTTGGACATTATAAAATACCAACATATAATAGGTCGCATCGCGGGCAAATTTACACGATAGAAACTCTCTCCCAAACCTGTTGAGTCCAAGTCAACAAAACAGCAGAATACACTCTGAGAAATAGTTGTCATTGAACGTGGTCAACAACACCGAAGCGACTAATAATCAATCTACAAAACCATTTCAAAATTTGCAGCACAATGTGAATCCAACAAAAATAACAACGCCAACACACCCACTACAAAACCGCCTCAATATATGTTTTAAATTCTTTCGTAATTTATTATAAAAAAGGTATTGTAGGTTTAGAGTTGTATATTGTAAAACTGTGGTTATAAATTTCATACTTTTGATTTATTCTTGTATTACAAGTTGTATATCTTTGTTTAAGACGCCCACTCGCTTCCGCCTGACATGCACCATTGTTTCACTAATGTGAAGGGAATACACAGTTGAAATGTTTAGTAGTATGAAATCTCGTTTACAGCATTCAGGTTGTTTTACATTTATAATTAGTCTTGTTTCATTATACATAACGGATCAAACATTCCCAGTATTAATTACAAAATTATTTTTTTCAGTACAATCTAAATAATTGCATGAAATTGCGGATGTATCAAACCTGTTTAACCTGCCGCAATCTTTTATATTTATCAACTTCAACAAGAACGGCTGTTAAGAGTACTGAATATGAAAAAAAGTCACAACTTATAAATTAAAAAAAAACAAACATGTTTTAACCTATGGAAAAAAATTGCTTGACTTTAAATTGTAGCAGATATCTCATTTGAAGTACAGAAAGGGGTAGAAAAACAAATCATCTCTTTCTGCAGTGTTTTGTGAAAATGCTGGCCTTGCGTGAGAGTTGCTTTGCCAGTCCGATTTTCTTCTTTTTTTTTGAGGAAGCCACTTGTGTTTCCATGGAAACCATTTAAGTTTCGGTGTCAACATGGAGTGCACGAGACCTTACTGTGCTTGAATTGCCAACTCTCCACTTCAGATACCAATATATTGCATGGAGAAACCTTCATACAATTCTAATATTTCTCAACAGAACGCTGTGAATGGAAGCACTATTTTCTCCGAGTACAAGTGGAAAACAAGAACACATTCATTGCTCAACTGCCAACACCTCTGTGTTTTTTCTGTTTTATTCTTTTTTAACAAAAAATAAACTGCAGGGAAGACTGAAATCTTGAGATCGTAATGATCATCAGCTTTCACTCATTTATTTAGCTTCTTCTTTCTTCCCACTTCTTGTTCTTCTTGTTCTTGTTCTTGTTCTTCTTGTTCTTGTTCTTGTTCTTCTTCTTCTTCTTCTTGATCTTCTTCTTCCACACTGTATAGGCCTGTTGATCCCTTACGTCCTCATTTAAACATATCACTCCATTTTGTTCTTGACCTTCCTACTTGATGATATCCGCTAGGTAAATAAATTTAATAACATTATTTATATCCCTTCCTTTTTCATTCTTAATATGTGTTCATACCAATTATATTCTATTTTCTTTCATTTTTTTTTTTCATTTATATTATACACCAAGGCTGCCAAAAATGCATACACACTTTCACAGTAGATATCTATTTAATATATTTCAAAGTTGGACCTAAAAACAACAGTAATGTGTAGTATGATGTCCTGTAAACAGATGTGACTCACATTACGTTATGATAGCGTTGCTAAGTGACAGGTAAATCAACAATGAACAAATGAAACCGAGATTATCGTATGATGTTCTGTAAATAAATGTCACTCACGTTACGTTATGCTAGAGTTGATGCAACAAAATGGAGCCAAGATTGTCGTCTGAATAGCGAAAAGCAATTTTGAAGTGGTAAATTGGAAAACCGAGAATGGTGACGTTCAAAGGCAATGGAGACAGAACAGAACCGCCAACGCGAGTAACAATTGCACGCATTTCAGAAAATTTTGAGATTCATGGCACAGTATATGTAGAAAACCAACTACGCAGCATTTCAGGAAGAACTTAAAACGGCATGTGCTGCAATCGCTGAGGACACTTTCGCAAACGCTGCTCAATCAGTAGTTCAACTTACTCAGAAGTTTATCGACGCCGATGGTGGGCATTTTGACCAAGTATAATTGTCAAAGTCTAAGATGATTAGTGGTCATCATTTTCTGTTTGTGTAAATTCAGTTTTGTTGAATTAACACTGTTTTTTTTTTTCTTTTCTTTAACAGTGTACACATTTTTGGCACCCTCTGTATATATGTTTAACTGTTTTCGAATTTATTTATTTCTTTGTTTGTCTAGAAGGACAAATCTCATCTCTGTAGTTTTCATTCTTTTCCTGTCTGTCTATTCATAGTCCAGTTTTCACTTTCATATGCTGCCATTTGCACTTCATTACCTTATAGAATTTGTGTTGCTTTTGACGTCCTGCTCTTGATGTTCTCCTTGTTGATTTTGCAAAGAAGACTCCCCAGTTTTTATGGTGTAATAATTCCATCCTTTTAGGCGAGACCTTATATTTTGTACCTTAGCCCCATTAAAGGTATAAAGATAAAATTCGTAAATATTGTGAGTAGCACACGGCATCTAAGATTTTAAACTATTTTGTTTCCCCTAGCTGTGATACTGTTAAAATAATAATCTGTTTATTACAAAAGAAACAACATAGTCGAATAATGTAAAACCTAAAATTGAATAAAGGCGTTAAAAACAAAAAATATCTAAAACTGTTCTGTTTAAGAAAAAAAAAAAAACAAGAAAATGTATTGATTTATAAAAAGCCTAAAAAATTTAAAATACACATTAAAATATTATTTTATATTTTATTAATAATTGATTTTATTCTGTACCCTGTTATCTTCCTTCGGAAGGGAAGTAAAGCCGTGGGTCCCTATCGTACATTTACGGCACGAAAAAGAACCTCAAGCCTGAAAGAAGAGACCTCTGAGCAAAATTTGTCGGCCATTTCACGCCCTGAATTGGATGGGACCTGGGTTGTTATAGCGTCCGTAAATAAGCCCAATCAACAAAAGGCACCCTTTTAACATTACATTTCAAAGACAAAACATTTCATTTAATGTTTTTCTATATCGTGACATGTTGTCGCAGTAAAAGAAATCATCGTGGAAGGAAATGGTCGGTTAATTAACAGCATCCGCTCCTGTAAAGCAAAGTATTCTAAAAACTGGTTTTGATAAGTCACTGGATCAACAGCGATATATTTTTACCACAGATACCAACATTATATTTTGTCAAGTCTGCCAAAAGCAGATGAACTGTGACCAATTTTAGTTTTTTTTATTTATTTATTTGGCAACATAAAGAATCTGCAGGGCAATCAGCAGCACTAAGAGAAAACTGAGAATCCAGTTCCATTCACTGAAGCTGTATTTGGCTCCCTGTCAATTACAGAGTAATGAATATTTGTAATTTTAGAATCAGCAACTCTGTAAATTATGTGCAAATATTTGTGCATTTTCTTTCAGTGGAGGAACTTAAATGACATAACTCGTATATGTAGAATTAATATTGTGTAGTGTTTAAATGAATTAATAAAGAGTAGTTTTTGTAATATTTAAGAAATAACGTGTAGAAATGTAACCAGGGTAAGGAAAAACTTTGATCTCTCTCCAAACGCAGAAAGACTTGGCAAACGGCATACAACGTAAGATAATCCCTTTCTGGTATGCAGCTAGGGTTGAAAATGCCACCGCCTCTGGCAGAAGTCGATCTGGTTATGGGGAACGTTGCAGGTGTCCGAGTAAAAAGTCGTTGAAAGTAAAGTATGAAATCTGTTTAAATTCATCTTACTGACGAATAGCGAAGCATTTGGCATGACAAAAACTTCCAGCGAATTGAAATAAAAATCAGTGAGTTAAGCACTCACCTATGAGACACGTAAACACAAAATTGGCGAGAGTATTTCGCGCCGTTGCTAATGGATAGTGTCATTTTGTGTTGTGTATAAAAGGGCTAATTTTTGCCCAAAACAGAGCAGTCGCAGAATTTTCCAGGCCCAGATACGTGTGACTGACGTCACCCGAAGATCAGCCGAAGAGCGGCCTAAGTGCCAAGTACCAATTCCGGCGACAAAGCTTGAGCGCCATTCACCGCGTTAACTGCCGATATAATATTGAGCTGCATTAAAAATTCAGTTAAATTGACAAAATCTTCGCACTCGGCACCTTTTGGTCAACGCAATAAACTCTAGCGTTTAGATTACTTTGCCCGTGTTTCGACGAGAGGCATCAGTTTGCACGAATATTCATGCTAGGAGAATATACTATATCAGCAAAGTAAATAACGAAGCGTTATTTGTCGTCACCTTCCGAGTCCCGTTCCACTCAGGCCCGGCTGGCACACAGCCCCAAAATACAGCGGAAAGGCCTCGAGAAAGTCTCGTCGAAGAAGACTGAGGGGAGGGGGGTCTGCAGCAGCTGTGGCGAATCCTGCGATCAGCGGACACAAATTATTTACCGCAGCACCTATACAGCCCAATTGCCTGATTATCTTGTGGTCAGTGTAGCCAACTCTATACCTCCACTATATTATTCCTGAACACGCATCATTGACCACTTTTGTTAAAGGCGGTGGGGAGCTATTGATAGCAACAAAAGCATGGACAATCGACAATCATAACGCAAAATGGAGGGTTCTTCAAAGCATTTTGGTGATGAGTCAAATGTGCAAATCATTAGTGATTCCACACCACAGAATACAAGAGAAACTGTATGTTATCCAGTTTTTTTTTTTTCCTTAGTTGGTATTCGAAAATGGAACGGTAAACATTGTATACATTTTATACAAGTGATAATATTCTGTGCGCAAATTTCAAATATATATCAGTTTTATTCTTATCCTATTCATGAAATAGTCCTAAACCCGTATTTTTTCTGTTCTTTATTGGATTACTGACAATCGACATTCTTCTGTCGTAAGATTGCTTGAAAAGGTTAAGTACAAATATACAAGTATTATAATTTATAAGCTAACTTTAAAGGAATTATGTTTAAATTCTTATTTTATTCGTGAAATAGTCCTAATAAATATCACTCGAGGGGCTGAGCTTTCCAGATAAACTAAGTTCGTGAATTTATCGATAATCTCAGATCCTCCCGTGATATTGCTTGTGATAAATGAAATTATTTAGAAAGTATTTAACTTTCTTGTGCCAGTTTTGTTTATTACTGTATTGTAAACTCTTTCGTTTTAATTTTTAATTTTATTAAATTTTCTGGTTAGCTTTCTAATCCTTTCACAATTGCTTAAATTAAAAATAGTGGTGTTAAAAACTATATTAAATATAGCAATATTACTAACAATATATGAATTAACTAAATGCCAGACTGCAGTGCGAAAGTGTGAAAGAAGGCGCAGTTATAATGCAGAGAAAGGTAGTATTCAATCTTTGGGAGAACCTGACGAACAAGCCTTAGGGTAGTGTGTTTAGAAGTATTGATTTCGTAGCACAGTAGAAGCGCAAAGGGAAAGCGCAACCCCCACTCTCCTTGAACTCTATAAACGCACTACCAGGTACATCTCCATTACGTATGCTTGTCAGCAAATACATAGATGTGATTAGGCAGTGTGTGGGATGCGGTCACGGATATGGACGGTCAACCCTCTCCCCGACAGAGTAACCCAATGAGGACAAAACGAAGAAAAGGGACCTTAGACAGTAAATTTCGAAAGCCTGGGGGCCAACTCCTGCCCTGAAACAAGACGGAGAAAATCATTTCCCAAGACCAGAATTTACTTAGTGCAGAAAATGATGTACTTAAAACTCGTTTCCTTTAATCCGGGGGAAAAAAAAAAAAAAAAAGTTTCATTAACTTTAAATTGAGGTACAGCTTACAAAATTTTCTCTTTAAACAGAATATTTTTTCAATCTGTTTTGACCTCCACGGGTGGCCGATGTCGTTAAGGCGCGGACTCGTGAGCGAGAGGTCTGGGGTTCGATTCCCACCACACCATCCTCCCTGATTGAGGTTTTTTCCAGGGTTTCCTCAGTCTTCATAAATGGCAAATGCCTGGGAAGTGCCCTAAACTTAGGCCTGGAATTTTTCCTTCGTTAAAAAAATTCTTTCCCAATCCTTTCATTTCATGTATCATGTGTCCAATGTCTGTGGTGCCTCAGTAGTAAAAACGGGCGTTAAACACCATTAAAAATATCTGCTTTGCTAAGCATGCAATATTATTAAGATTATACCTTTGCAATTTCAATTTTTATTATTATTATTATTATTATTATTATTATTATTATTATTATTATTATTATCATTATTATTATTATTATTATTATTATTATTATTTAATGCATAGATGCCTTTGGGTGACCTGACAAAATTAAAAGAAATAACCATTTAGTGCTATCAGTGATGCTTTTCTCCTAGATCCGAATTATTTTATTGCTGAAACTTTCCCTGTGGTCTTACAGGATTTTTTTTTTTAAATTTTGGAATGGGTATTAAGACCCAAACATGATTTTTATTTATGAGCCATGAGAAACAGTCATACATCGATTTTTATTGTTCATATATGTCGTTTGTTATTTTGTATTAGCATTTTGTTTATGTGCTGTTTCTCTTAACCTAGATATTACACCTTACTAATATTTACAAGAAATGAAAAGAAAGAGAAAAGGAAAATAGGAGAAAGAGAGGGAAAGGAGGAAAAAGAGAGGTTTGCCTTTGTTTGCAGAAAAAGAAGAAAGACACTTATGTACATATTCACACTATTTACATTTTGATTCCCCTGTGCTTCCTATGCACAGGGCTGTCTCTGCCTGTAATATCAAAGAATAGTTTAGAAAAAATATTAGTTAAGGTGAACCCGATTTTTTGCCCATAGAGTTTGTAATCTGTAATTGATCTCTATAGGCTTGATTCTGGTTTCACGGTGTACAGTTTCATTTGTGGTCAAGATGGAGACTGTAAAGTTTTCATAATGCCAGGTTTTGAGCTATTTGTAGGGGTGGCATTATTGTTTTTGGGACATGAGCCCGTGCTGCAGGTTAGAATACTTAAAATAAAATTTATACAGCATAATTTATTGCTCAATGAGACTAGCTTGCTTCTAAAGATGGGAGTATCTATCTTTACGCGCTGGCAGTGATTCTTAGATGGTCACTTCACAGTAGAGCCCGTAAATAAACCAATTGGAGAGAGAAAATCTATAATTCTGTTTATTTAAATATTGTAATGATTAATAATATTTTATTTAATAATAACACTGCTGGTAGTAGTAGCAATAAGTTAAGATGTTAAAGGCAGTTTAATGTGTTATCACTTATTAAAAAAAAAAAACAGAAAGCTTAAAGAGTATAGCTAAATTATAGAGAAAGGATATAGGCTAAAACTCTCTCAGTTCCAGCGCGTCATTTTCCCTGAAAAGCGGGCTATAAATTATAAAAAGTTCAGTCATTAACTAAGGAGGTACATATAGCGAGAGCAGGAGGGAGTAATTAAGAGCACAAAACAGCTGATTATGCTTCTACTTCAAAACAAAGCACAAAACTGCAATTTTCATCCGCCGTACCGTCTTTATTCTGCTTTTTTCATCTTCCTTCAGCCATTTCACTGTTCTTGTCTCATTAATGGCTTGTATTGTAACTTGGCGAAAAATTCCACACAGTTTTCTATGCAATTAACTATAATTCTAAATGGAGAAGCAAGGTTGGAAACAATAGCCAGATTTTCTCAAGCAGACCGTAATTGTTTCACTTGAAAAGTTTCCTTGTCCTCGGCAGGAAGTGTAAATCTGTTAATAACGACTAAGACCTTGCTTTGTTGATTTCAACCAAGTTTATTTTCGGCGAGATAAATAAATAAATTAAGAGGTAAAGTTTTGCGGAATCAAAATTTAAAATACAAAGGAATTCAATAATCGTCGAACCATAGTTCATTTAAAGCGAGATAAATAAATTAAGGGGTTAGTCAAACTCAAAATATTGTGGAATCAAAGTTTAAAATACAAAGGGATTCAAAAATCGTCCAACCACAGTTCATTTTCGGCGAGATAAATTAAGAGGTTAGTCAAACATAAAGTCTTGTGAAATAGAAATTTAAAATACAAAGGGATCCATTAATCGTCCAACCATAATTCATTTTAGGCGAAATAAATAAATTAAGAGGTTAGTCAAACACAAAAGTCTTGCGGAAAAAGTTTAAAATACACAAGGATTCAATAATCGTTCAACCATAGTTAAATGGTATGACTTTATTGATGGCTGTATGACTGTCGTTACCCCAAGCAGATGGTACTTTCCAGTCAAACAAGCTGTGTTAGCAGTAAGCACTGTCAATTGTTTCTACTTATTTACCTGTCTAAACAAAATATGAGGCTGTTACTCTTGGCATTTCTCCATCCATTAATATAACTCCCTTAAGAAAACCACTAGATAATCTTAAAAACACTGGATATTTTTAAAAATGCTACCACAAACTCGCGTGTTTCAAGGCAGCTACAAATACTTAACTACCTCCAAAGTAAATGTATTTTATATAATTGCCTGTCATGACAGAAGCTCAATTCTTTTAAAAATGCGTGTCTGATTTCTCGATCAACTTGCCAATGACCACTCTTGGTGCATCATAGTGCTGCCGCATATTTTAATATTTTTGCTGACAGGTGCCTGGATAAAAAGTTTTCTGGTCGGTGGATAGGTACAGGTGAATTAACTACCTGGACACTATGCTCATGTTATACAGCCTTACCGACATTTTGAAACATTTACTTTAAGTTAGTGTGATGGAGCGACCTAAAAGGCATGACAATCAAGCCTTTTCAGTTTTGAAAAATGTGAAAATTGAATAATACAGCGCGGCCCACTGAAGTGTTAAGCAAATTGCGGTGTTTTTCCATGAGCGGGTGCATTTGTGTTTTCCGCCATGTACTGGAACAAATTCGTGCTATCTTCTGCCTTTCTGTGTTAAATCTACTAGTGGTTAAATTCGGTTCATCTTTTACGAGTGGTTGTTTCTTTTTTTTTTTTTTTTTTTTTTTTGTATTTTACTGCGAAATGAATTATAACTTAGATATAATTTATACTACACAACTTACA
Organism: Metallyticus violacea; assembly: GCA_030762175.1. Classification (NCBI taxonomy): domain Eukaryota; kingdom Metazoa; phylum Arthropoda; class Insecta; order Mantodea; family Metallyticidae; genus Metallyticus; species Metallyticus violacea. Next base: position 66,154,830 of record CM060837.1, read on the forward strand.
CCGGGTGTTCGTAAAGTCGCTCCGCATCCCGTGTAGCCCAGATTTCACTAGGGAAACAAATGCGGGTGGCAGCAGGTTTACCGGCTAAAAATCGGTTTTGAAAGCAGGCACGAATACAATAAATGCAGAAGTTTCAACTTTCTTCTTTACGGTGCACATTACCCCTATGTGGAGGATCTTGTCGATTCGACGTTATTTAACTATGGCTCATATGTGTTACCTCCAGTCAGCATGTCAAATTCAAAGACATTTTGAAGAAAGATTTCCGGATGTAAAGTTCCAGGCCAATCTTTATAATAAATTTCAGGTCACGGGTAGTGTTTGGTATAATACACCAGTAAGTTCTCACTTAGGAAAAATTAGCTGATATCGATCTTCGTTTGGAGAGCTCCCCCTAAAAATCACATAGACGTCTTTCACAACAAACATTTCTTATGGTCCAATGAAAAAAAAACTACTAAATTGTTAAAGTTAAAGCCACATAAAATAACTGTGACATACCTGAATACAATTTGATACCTATTCAACCGGGAGGTAACGTAATTCTTTTTTTCCCAACAAGACTCTGCCGCAGCTCATACAGTCACCATTTCAATGAGAGATATTGAAAGAGTTTTTCAGAATGACATAGTTATTAGTAAGGATTTGTGATCCCTTCGGACTCCGTACCCAACCGCTAGCAAAGTTTATCTTTGGGCAAAATTAAAAAATACCTTATACAGAAAAACGCACATACCATAGAATAACTGAAACAAATATCCGCCAGGAAATAGTCTGCATTTTCAACGTGACCTACAGCGAGTGATGGACAGATGTTTAAAGAGGTACAAAAAATGTATGGACAACGATGGTGGACAGATTCAGCACAATCTTTCATACAGTGGTAAGTAAAACCTTTTAAAATAGTTAAAAAAAGAACCAAATTAAGGATACAACAGTAGGTAGATGGGTAGAAATTTATACAGATTACTTTTTGGTAACCTAGGAAATCTATCTATTGGCTAAATGGAAAAACAGCAAAACAAATCAAAATGAAATAGAAAATCAAAGAGAGGAGGTATTTAAAATATATCTACTACAAGATGAAAGTATACACGATTTATTCCAGTATAGAATGACACACATATTAATGAAAGTTAATACTGAAAATGATTAACGAAAATAATACCAAAGCTTAAAAAGCATTATACTGCAAACAGCAAATTATGTACTTGGTATTAAAAATAAATCTAAAAGAAACGAAGACCCTAGATACTGGAATGAAGAAATACAGAGAGTAGTAAAAGATAAAAAGGAAGCATGTTTTAAATATTTATAAACACTTAACGAAGAAACTAGAGCATATTATACATAAAAAGGAATATGGTAAAAACAAAATATAAGAGAGCAAGTAAAATTCCTGGAATAGGTTTATGACAAAAATAGAACATCATATTTATGGAAAACAAAAAATAGCTTGGAAAGCAATAGAACAAGAAAAAAATTAAGTATCATGCATTTCAGAAATAGAATAGATAGAATATTATAAAAATATTATACAACGAAAATATAGATGTAAAATGAAGAATATGAAGAAAGCACAGTAGATTTAATAACAATTGAAGAAATGCAAAATGCTATCTAAAAATGAAAAACAGAAAAGCTCCGGGAACATACATCACAGTGAAATTATTTATTACATTTATTTATGTGTTGGAAAATGAAGAGAATTTCAAAAGAATGGGAGAGAGCTAATTCTATCTCAGTATTTAAAAAAGTACAAAGAAATGAATGCAAAAATCCTAGAGGAATACACTTATTAAATATACTGTATAAAGTACATAAAAGAATCATTACTTCCGGATTAAACAAGTTATGTAATGTAAAAATCAGTGAGGACCAAATTGATTTAAAACTGGCATATCACTTAGAAATAATGTTTTTATAATAAAATAAAATATATAAAAACGAAGAGAACATATCATATGCATTTGTTGACCAATAAAACACCTTTGATAGAGTATACCGCTTATATTATGGAAAAATTGCATCAAATATGACAACCTATATGTATAATAAAATGATGATAAAAATGATGATAAATGTAAATGGGGAGGGCAAACAGAAGAAATAAAAACAAAGTATGGTTTGAAACAAGGATGTAGTCTTTCAATATATATATAATGGAGTAATGAAAACTTCTAAAAAGCATAAAAATTCATAAAAAAAAACACTCAGAGCGCAGTATAAAAAAGTTCACATAAAATTTCACACTAAAAACCGTAAAATTGAACACTAAAACCATACTATATTTCAAGCTTGGCTCTTGGTCACGTGATGAGAATGAACTAACTTAGTGTGTGAGAATGAGAATGATGAGAATGAACTTAGTTCATTCTCATCACGTGACCAAGAGCCAAGCTCGAAATATCCGTGTGATTTTAGTGTTCAATTTTACGGTTTTTAGTGTGAAATTTTATGTGATCTTTTTTATATTGCACTCTGAGTGTTTTTTTATGAATTTATATATATATATATATATATATATATATATATAAACGAAAATAAACGAAAAATAAAGTAACACTATTAATTAATTAATTACATATTAATGTAACAAATTAACAGTAATAATAAAAGCAGATAAGGATAAAATACTTAAATAAAGTCACATTTGAAATTGCTATATTTCGAACTAGTGGAGTTCTTCTATGGCAAGAAGCTAGACATATATAAACGACCGCCACGGGTGGTCGAGATCGTTAAGGCGCGGACTCGTGAGCGGGAGGTCTGGAGTTCGAATCCCACCAGGGCCGTCCTTCCTGTCTGAGGTTTTTTCCAAGTTTTTCTCAGTCATAAATGGCAAATTCCGAGGAGGTATCTTAAACTTAACCCTGGAATGTATCCTTCCCTTAAAAAATAGTAAAAACGGGCGTTTAACACTACTCAAAAAAATTATGTATAAAGAGATTCTTAAATAATGGATAACGATTGTACATAAATGAATAGAGTTAGGGTAGTAAATATTTTGCTATTGGCAGATGATATAGTATTAATTTTTGACAAGCAAGATAGACTACAAAAAGCAATAAAATAAATAAAGTATACAATATGATAGTTTCAAAGCTTAAAACAAAAGTAATGGCGTTCCGAGGTAAATACCCAATAAGAACAAAAAGTGTGATAGAAGAAAAATAACAGAACAAGTATCACACTTTCAATGTTTAGGTTGGGATGTCACATATAAAGAAGATCGAGATGTTAATATAAATATACAAAAGATCCAAACTGTGTGTGAATTATATATACTTTGAGAAACAAAGTGACAAAAGACACAATAAAAGTTTATACAGTCATGCCTTACCAAATATTTTTATAGAAGAGAAGCTTGCACTTAAAAAAAAAAAAAAGAAAAAAAAAAGAAAGAAAGAAAGAAAGAAAATAAAAGAAAGAAAAAAAGAAGAAGAAATAAAGAAAAGGAATAAAATTCAAGCATCATATATGCGCCTTCTACGCTCTGTCAAAGGTTGCACAAAAGAAAAGCATATAAGAAATGAGGATATAAGGAAAGAATTAGAAGTGAGGTCAATATTATAACAATTAGGGAATAATAGACAAGAATGGGCAAAACACTTAAAAGAATGACAGAAGATAGAATACCAAACATACGCTGACATATAACTCGAAAGGAAGAGGATCAATTGGAAGAAAAAAAAAAAAAAAAAAAAAAAAAAAAAAAAAAAGATGGATAGAAATAAAAATATGAGATCGGAACAGGCAGGATCTAATCCGTGATGGAATAAGAAGAATAAAATGTAATACCCATAGATGATAACGTTTTCATTCTCGCCTATAAGCAAAGCACCGTAAGGTGTTTCATAGTTAATTGCATTTAAGGGCTATAAAATATGAAAAATAATTACATAATGTTATGTTTATATTATTATTATTGTTATTATTGATTACCCCGTTTCACCGAAATTTCAGTATAGCTGAACTTTTAGACTTGCTTAAGGGACACTTTTTTTTTTTCTGCAAATTGTCAATATTTGCAAGTCGTAGGTCCCTTCCGACTTTACAGTCATTTAAAGAGCCCCACTTGTCTTTTTTTCCAGCCTGCCACACCCTCCAGTACAGAAGTTTGGAAGGAGTTACACAGCTGTACTGTCTGATGTGGACTAAAGGACTCGCCAGCACCTAAAGATACTCACGGTATACGCTGCTGATGTGAAAATAGTGAATGAAGAATGTGTCAGTCATGTAGCAAAGAGGATGACTTCAGCTTTCCTCAAGATAAAGAAATACACTACTGTCACTAGATCGTGACCGCGGTAAGCTGAAGTTAGAAACTATAAAAAGACCACCCAGCTACTACAGACTGGCCATCCAGAAGCATCTGCCATGTAACTTATGTTACACTTTACCGTTACAAATCAACAGACCAGAAGCCAGAACATCAGAAATACCTACAGTGACAGACTGTTGGTGTTTCTATAACAGGAGCGTAGCTCTCGGTGAGGTTCCAAAGAGTCATTGCAACATGTCTGTTCAGTTTGATTGGGAGAATTCTCCCCATCTACTACAGACTAACATACACTGAACTACTAGCCTGCTGTGTTGGTAGAGAGACACAAAATTAAAATGTAAATGTTCACTCACTCGTTTGGAAAAACATCCCAAAGAAAAGATTATTTCCCGCTACTAGAAATCGGGATATTAATTGTGTTTCTGCTTTTAATATGGGCAGTTCGGCCTTTCAGGAACTGAGATCAGTGCTGAGGATGTTCGTCAGCTGCTTCAAAGATCACTAAGACCTGGGATACAACTTGTCTACGAGAGCAGGTGAGCTGCCACAAGCAGGAAAGGACCTGCGGGTGGCAAAAGATGCACAACAGCACAGGCACACACAAAGGGAAGTGTATTTAACTATAAATAAGGAGGGTTCTGATATGTAAAGCATAAAATTCTGTATGGCAACATACTTCTTTTTCTCAAAACTATATTTTCACTTTCAAAATGTTCCACTCGTCTCAGTTTTTGTTTAAATTCAATTAAAATGTCCAAAAATATGCAGAAGTATCAATTGTAATATTCTACAAGACGAAATACATACTAACACCAAAAATAATGTAATTTTTTAAATGATGAAAATTATGATTTTATAAAATTAAAAAATTATCACTGTTCACTCTTCAATTTTGTTTAAAATATCTTTTAATACACTTTTTGTATGTGATTCAAGAATCCAACGACCACGACGAAATTCTGCAAACCAATTGTACACCGTCCTTCTTTCATTACAAAAAGTTGAGCGATGCGATTCTATGCATTGTTGTTGAGTTAGGCCTTCACTAAAATTGTAAAAAATCATCCAACCAAAATCTCCAAGTAACGTTTCCATTTTTTCCAAAATTACTTTGTTTAAACTCTGGCTGTAAACAGAGTAGGCTGTAATTGTTTTCACAATAACAAATGTCAATTGTTTTGAAAATGACATGTCTTAATAGCGCCGCTTGGTTGTCATTTGTAAGAACTTAAAAGGCAACCCTTGTAGTTTACAAATACGTTTCCAATCGTATAAATACTTGTGCAGTCTGTATACATCCCTTTATAATAACAATAATAATAATAATTTAACTACCATTGAATGGCGAAAAACAAAAGTATACAAATAAAACGAAAAAAGAAAAAACACAGGAAACAACTATTACGGAAAAAAAATGGAACAAAAGAATGAGAGAAAATGAAGAAAAATGGGAAACTGAATAGTAAACACGAAATGAAGGGAACGGCAAGAAAAGAGAAAGAAAGAAAGTCGAGCCTTTCCCTAGAGCGTCAAGAAGCAAATGTAAAATCGATTGCATACACCTGATGACACAAGTACCAACTTATACACACTTGGGAGTCAGGTCATGGCTTATAAATAAAGGGGCAAAGGAACAAGCTGACAAGGGATGAAAGCAGAAATTCGACATATTGCCTATATAGATGTGATGCTTACCCAACAGCACGTCTAACAGGGCATCTTGTCATTTTTAAGTCCTAACGCTACTCGAATTCAGAACAGTTGCAAACGTGGGTTAAAAGAGTGGAACCTGTGGTCACTTCCAGTGTGAAATGCTTAAAAAAAAAGGAACAGCCTTTGAATACGAGTTCCTTTAGTGGTCACCACAGCCCGAAAGTTCAGGCATTTATTTTTCTTAAAATAGGCAGACAAAAAGACCTTTAAAATGGGCAGTAATGTATTTAAAATAGGCATTTATTAAAAGTGAAAATAGGGATTAATATCACTTATTATTAATAAAAGTACGTAACGAATATAATTTTTGTTCTGCTATTTAAAGAGTTTAAGTGAGTGGGTTGCGGAGAAAGTTTTTGACTGCTTGAAAAGAAATAAATGTATGACAAGATTCCCATTAGATATTTTGTGAGGTGAAAATAATAGCAGACAAATCCGTAGCGATCCAAAACAAATCTTAAAATATACAACAGAAGTCAACAGGAAAACAAAACTGGTCCATATAAGATAACAGGTTCATTTTTATCTCACTCTTAAAAATATCTACCCAGATAGAAAAGGCTTTTTGCATAACTCCCGGGCTCTAGCGATCACCAATGTTATAACAGTGTTCGTATTTATGTCAGAATGTATTTTATATTTCTTTTTCCAGTTTTTATTGTTAACCATTATGATATTCAATGGTATTTGTGAACTTCATACATTATAGGAAGATTTTATTTATATTTTTTTCCACTGTTGTAATATTCTGTTTATTTCTGCATTTTGCAATATTCCATATTTTTGAAATTTTTCGTTATTGCACGAGGATCATTTGAAAATTCTCGGAGTGAAGCACAAAATGACGACGTGCTTTTTTTTTAAAAAGTATTGTTATTTTTCAACATGGTGTTTCTTGGCATTAAGAATGCCCAAAGCCTTTGTTCCATCCTCCAGGCCTGTAAAATACACTAACTGATTATTTCAGCTCCTGGTGGAACGAAAATTTGTTTCCATAAAGTTCAGGTTAGGTAACAGTTGGTATTCGGATGAAGCCAAGTCAGGGAATACGGTTGATATTGCAGCAAATCGTACCCAATTTCATTGATTTTCATCATTACAACACACGTGTGAGGGCGAGCATTGTCTTGGTGCAAGATGATTCTACTCTGATAAACCCAATCTTTATCCGGGTAGTTTTGTCTTCAGTAGGTTTACATTAGTGTAATACACTCCGAAGATAGTGTGGTATTATGAAGCAACAATACGACGACAATGTACAGGCAGCAGTCTTGATATATAGATAGCATTGTAGAAATAACAGATTACATTGTCAACGTATTGTTGCAGATTAGAGTGTAGGCAACAGTTAAGGAAGTGAGTTTAAATAAGCATGGGAAGGGGTGTAGAGAGGAGCAGGAAAAGCAATGACTAGACCAAGCCAAGATGATAAAAGTTGTGCTTGGCGTCGGTTAAACGAGCAGTCTAGAGTGGAAAGTGACAGCTGTTGAGAATATTTCATAACCGGTCTGCCTAGGACGCTTAGGTAATGTATTACTTGTAAAATATTAAGGGTTTGTATCATTTAATAAATTATGCTATTTGTGGCTCTGAACATGTGTGTGTTTTGTGTTAGATCCCAAAGACATTCCTTCCTAGTTTTCAAACTTATGACTTAGTTTCCAGTTAGTATTTAGTGTTAGCCGTAGAATGCGCTCCCCCCCCCCTCCAGGCCAATGTAGGTTGGTGAGTGTAGATTTGCGCAGCTGTAGAGACCTGAGTTGCCACAACAGTAAATTATCAGTACATCCTTCATATCCCAGAAAACCGGTGCCGGCAGATTTCATACATCTGGGCTTCTCTGGAGGTGAAGAATCATGCTGCTTTTATTTTTAGACTATTTTATTTCAGGTGTGTAGTAGCACACCCATTATCATTGGTTAAAGTCGGTGGGAAAACCAACCCACATCGAACCAAGTGTCTTCACACAATTATGTTGTGTTTTCAATTTCATCGAGGTACAATGTGAAATATACTTCTACATTTGTGCATCGTAAAACGGTGGTGATTTAGTATTTCATTACCTTCAGCAGCTGCAGGGAAGAATGCAAGTGTACCTCGGGCAAAAACAGACCGTGTGAAAGGAAACAACGGTTGTTACGTTTTGACAGAAAAATAACCATTCTGGCCATCTGTCGATTTAGTTCTGTTTGTAGAGTTGTAGTGTGTGGCACTAGATATTCTGCAGTTGTGAGAAATTGATGGTAAACGTCGTTGGTGCAATAATTCTGCTATATTTGTGGTGAATTTACCTAGAAATCACAACGCCGGTCAATTATATATTATGTAAAAAAAAGGTATATCTTTCATTTATAGTTTTGGCCAGTACCAAATGGGTGTGTTACTTATGAAGATTTGAAAATCAAAATTAAAAGTAATACTTTTAATGAAATTGCAAAAATGTGTAGTGTTTCAGTTACTTGTCCACAAAAAAACGTTTACAGGCTAAAATTATTTAAACCTTTTCGGAACAAACCAGAATTTTCCAAAGGAATTAGTATAGTATTTTGACTACATGCAAACTTTCTTTGTCAAACATACCTAATCAAGTCATTATGAAACACCATGAAGTAAATGTTAAACATATTATCTCTATTAATTTATTTTTAGATGTTCGTAAATCTGAATCAAATTTAAATAATTCTGGTTTAGAGTTGGATCCTGTTCATCAAATAATAACTTCTGAACACATTTTAAAGTTTCATTGAATAAAAATGAGTACTTTTGATATTATTACCCTATCCATATCAAATGATGACACAGGAGCACCACTGTCTGGTACCCCTATAGTGAATTAATCTTAAGAGAGGAAAAAATAAGTACAGAACGTGTACAAAACACCTTAATAGAAAAGCAAGCTAAGAGTTAAACTTAAGTAGCTGCTAAGGAAAATTTAACGGCAAAAGATTTCTAAGAATGGATCATGCTTTTATAAGAAGTAATGAATGAATTAAGCCACTTATGTCCCATCCAGGGCTAGGGCCTACGCAAGCAGGGGGTTCGTTGATTTCTCATATGGTGAGCTAGTCCATATGAGCTGTTGTCCCTATGTGTTTGTTAAGTCTATAATGTTTCTTATTTCACAAGTTTAACACAATCTTGCTAGAAGGTTCAAGTGTTGAGTCTATTAAGTTTTTGTATTATAAGTTTGGTATCAATTTCACTATTGGCTTCGGTTGTTCTCTTCTTTTTGTAGCTCTCCCAGGTACTGGGGGTCCGTGCTACGCTGGTCCAGTGTGGCCCGGCTGCTTTCTTGAAGGAGTTGCCTCCCCCCCCCCTCTCTCTCTCTCTCTAATGGTGTTTAACGCCAGTTTTTACTACTGAGGCCCAGGGCGGCGAACACTAATGATACATGAGATGGAATGATGTATTGGGAAAGGCTTTTTTTTTTCTTTTAAGGAACGAAACTTTCCAGGCCTAAGTTTGAGGTTACCTCCCCGGTATTTTCCTTTTATGAGGACTGAGGAAAATCTGTAAAAAACATCAGTCAGGAAAGACGCTTCTGACGGGACTCGAACCCCAGACCTCCCACTCAAGAGTCCGCGCCTTGACGACCTCGGCCACCCATGGCGATTTCTCTCCTACCGATACATAGGTCCCATATGGTAGCTTATGTCCTTATCCGCTGCTTGCTAGCCTTGCTACATGTCCGCCCTATTTCCACTTAAGGCTGTTTGCACGTCGTTTAGTACTGACTTCTTTCTTAATTCGACAGATGATATTTTGTCCATGAGGGATATCCCTAGTACTTTCCGTTTCATTTTACTTTGGCAGGTGCTGATATTATTCTTTTGCACTTCTGTTAGGCTCCAAGTTTGGCAACCATATAACAACGATGTTACTCATATAATTTATTGCTTTTACTTTCAGTGTAAAATGGGCCAGTAAGATAATAAAATTTGGGCTTTACACGTGTGCTACGTATTAGTGAAGTTAACATAGTGGTTGAAGGGGAAAAGCAACCACATGGTTTTGCTGTTCCAATGTTTTGGCGACAGCCAACTAGTCTTCTGGAAGATTGTTATTTCTGCATTACCAACACAGAGGGATTTTCAAAGAAAACTAATGATAAGATTGCATATCCTTAAATATCTTCAAAGACCCGTGCCTAGTTCTCTCCAATTTCCTGTCCCTATCCTCCCAGCTAGTAAGGAATTTTCCCTCATTCCCTAGTCAACAGAATCTTCAAACAGTCCAACTTCTTTTGATCCTATCTTTATAACTGAAGCTAATAACTCATCACTTCTAATAAAACAGGCAGGACTTAATGGCTTAATTAGGGATTTAGGTCATTCCTAGCAACTCCAATGGAACTTATTAGTTAAAAAATAGATTTCTCTATTCAGAAAAGAATAGAAAAAACCAGCTAATTATTTTGTAATGGAGAATGCTATCTGTGCTTGTAAAAATGTGAATGGATTCATGAACGATTTGGAATAATGCAGAAGAATGGGGGCGGTTTACCGATTCATTAAAGCAGCGCTATTGCACATTGTTTGCGGGACAGTAGGCCGACAGTACAATACTTTATGGTGAAGCACTGGTCTGCCTGAGTTCATTATATTGCTGGAAAACATTATTAAATATGAACCGCTAGTGCTGCCTGAAAAAGCACTACATTCACTACTGCACATAAAACTACAGCTCATGAAAAAGTTTGTGAAAGCGCTAGATAGAAGCCTGTCAATATCACCGTACGACAATGGTCTTAATACTTGTTGCTGCAACACGCTTTCAGTTAGAGAAAGATCTTCAGAAAGGAAAGTTTGGTTCTCCTATCATTCATGCAGTATTATTTTGTAAAAGGAACGGAACAAAGTTATCAACCGGAAACAGATTCGTATATCAATCGTGATAGCCTTAGTTTCTGCATTGAACAACAACTTGCTAACACTGCTTTACTCCGGTTATGTCGAGTTTATAACAGGCGTTTCCTCCTTTCTGGAACCTCCGCATGTTGATTGTCATCTATTGCAATAATTCTGAATACGTTAAGATATTTAAAATTAACATTTGCATACATCTTACAAGAAGGCTTATTTGAAAAAACGCGCCATTTTTAAGTTATTTGTTTTTTTATAATTTTAGTTCCACCTTTCAGAAGTAACAACTAGCTGTCCTAACAATCATATCCTGAAATTGTGACAACAGTATTTTTAAGTCATTTAGGTCATTTTATTAATATAAATATGCCATTCAATAAATACTTTTTCAGATGTTTAGGTCATCAAAACTTATTACTGTTACTTAATGGGGACCATAATTGTCATATACCGGCTCGCTTACGTAAAAATGCATAGAAGTCTAGCATTTCATGCAAGACGGCGCTCAATCTGAAATTTACCTAGCAAATAAACACTAGTAATAGGTAAATAGTTATTGTTTAAAAGATTATATACACATTACAAATGTGTTTAATGAATGGGTCGTAGACCGTATATGCCTAAAGTATGATACTCAATTAGGAAGAGGAACAAATAATAAAAATAAAACGATATTAATAATAAAAAATAAGCATTAAAATGGAAAAATAGTATTTACAGATATATTAAATATATTACATGTTATTTATAATTACACTAGTTATTGCATTGTAGGCAGAAAATAAATTGTTTCTAACTTGGTCACTTTGGCTAATAAAACACTCATATTCAACCAGTTAGTGTGGTTCACAAACAGTTCCCAGCATGCTAATCACCTTAAAAAGTTTTCAGGAAATAGAACACTTCTCAGCCGTTCCCAGTTCGGACATTCCTCATCCCCTCCATATGTGGATTGTGGATTCGGGTACAACCAGGCCCTGGTCCAAAGAGCGTAGCGCACGCACTACATCACAGAGGTCTGTGTGCCCAGTGGTTTTTTGCATTAGGACGGTACCTTGTTTCCTAAACCGACCTGCCATTCGGCTGCAGGCGATTACGTCGCCCAAGCGCACCGAGTGAACTGCAGCTTCAAAAGCCGAGCGCACCCAGCTACCAGAGTTTCACTGGCTGATAGGTCGTACTAGCTTAGACCTACTCCTTTATAGGGGTGAGTGACCCCAGCATTAAGGAAGCCACCACCGCCTCACAATGACGGTGTTACCGGCCCCCAGGGTACACGCCTTTGGCACTCCCCTGGGACACACCGCTCTTGCGAGTACTCAATTACCCGTGAGTTCCGGGAACCACTGCCACGCCGAGTCCAACCCAATCCGGACAACTCCCTTTCGGGAGGGGCTCGTCTCAAGTCCGGCCCGGCTTCCTCTAGTAACGTCAGAGGTACCACGGGTACTCAGGGTCCGCAGAGCCCGCACCTGGAGCATCCGTAGAGCAACGACCGAAGCCGCCCCCCCCTTACTCCTCTCCACAAAATGGGAAAATTCTTCTACCAGAACTATCCGTTATTATTCGAGCCTTTCAGCATCCCAGTCTAAACCAGACCATTCCTGGTCTCGCCTTTCTCCCTAGAACGAGCAAATATAACCCTTTACTCCAGGTTAGTTTAATTTCATTCGAAAGGCTCAAGGAGGCGTTTGTGTTACATTCTGCTTCGATTTCCAGCCTGCTGATGGCCTCTAGCCTTGTTCTAACCTTCTTCCATACATTTTTATTATTTTCATTTACGTCGTTGTCATATTGAACCCAGGCCAATTCCTCTAGTCCTCTTTCCACCTCTGCAGCCCAAAACGTTGGTGTTATATTTTGCATCTGATGTCTAGAGCATTTACTGTGAAATGTGGATTGGTCTCCCTGCATTAGTTACCGAAAGTCAATCTTTCACCGTCCTTGTTTTATTATTAACTATATCTTCATAGTACCCCATCTCCCTCATGACCCACAGTTTGACGTTCCTTTGGAGAGCCCGAGAACACTTTTTCCAAATATCCACTTGTATTTTATTTACATGTTCAGCTCTCCCCCATTCCCTTATTTCATTTCCGTGTAGCAGAATAGACTTACAATAGCATCCTCTTTAGTGTATCTACTGGTGTTGGGAACGTGAGCCAGAACTAATTTATAATTATAATGCTTTATAATTAATAAAAGATAAGGAAACACTAAGCATGTTCTCTATTATTTATCCTGGAATTTGAAAAGCGTCTAAATTTATGTAACACACATTCTAGTGGAAAGTTAGTAATGTAAATAAACAAATAAACATGTAAATATAAATATGATATATGGTTCGCCCATATTTTTGTAACTTTCCAAATCCCTAGATTATGCCGACAGATGATTTTTTTAAATGTAAAACATACATCACCCCTTTCTGCAAGTAACAAAAAATAAATCAAACAAGGTCACTGCCACTCCGTAAAAAGCGCTAATTTACCCACAGTCAGCTGATGTCCCCTCCTCCAAACTCCAAGCGACCACACGGGACAGCACTTGACACCTGTTAACGCTTGTTACATGCAATATCACAAGTTTATTGCTCCGCACTCGACACTTTCATTATCTGTTAAGAGTCAAAAGTTCACTGTACACAAGGTTACAAGCGTTAATTCCACAACATTTCCCCTTTTTAAATTGTGTCGGATTATTTTCCGCTTGGCAGTTTGCCATCTTGTTTTGAAACAAAGTTCTGACGATCGCTGCGCGGTGAATGCTCATTTGTTTCAAACCACAATGAACTGTTTTGCTGTTGTGCTACATTTTAATTACTGTAAAATTAATATACAAACTTTTATAATATATTTGTTACTTATTTCTCACGTTCTAAGAAAAATAAACTAACCGAATAAAATGGATGAAAACCCTGATTGCGATATCCTTAATTAATCAGGCATTACTTCTTAGAGTTTTTTCGCATGCCAGAATGATAAACGGTGTTTATTGTTGTCCACTATCGTTGATACAATGCTAATTGTGACACATTGCATAAAATTACCACAGTAACTATTACGCCATAATTTTTTTTAATTGCTAAATGATGTCAATAAGTTAATATTATGGTGATATTACAGAATGATTCTAAAGTCCTTCCCTAGTTTCGGGGGTTGATAGAATAGTAACCCTGATAAATATAGAAAAAACACTTATATCAGTGGGTATATTTGCTCTCCAAGATTTGCAGGAGTCCCATGTGTTCTCCGTTCCTTCGGAAGGGAAGTAAAGCCGTGGGTCCCGTGTCGTACATTTACGGCACGATAAAGAACCTCAAGCCTGAAAGAAGAGGCCTCTGAGCAAAATTTGTCGGCCGTTTCACGCTCTGAATTGAATGGGACGCTGATGACCTGAGATGTTACAGAGCGTCCGTAAATACACTAAATAACAAATGACATTGTTGTTTTCTTAACTTTCTAAGGTGCTAAGCTTTTGATATTTATGAATTTGTATATGGTAGACAATCTCTGATTTATATCAATGTTTAATATAATTAAAAATGTTCCTCATTAAATTAGAGGAAAACAAACACTTTTAACTTTTTAACATATTTTAGTATAGTGTTAATCATGTCAGCGTATGCAAAAAGTTCGTAGAATTTGTTAAAGTCAATGGTTTTGTTGAATTCACTCTTGGTGAACTGTTATATGCCTGTTCATTTCCTTTGTTACAATAAAGTTTAACATTGTGCAATTCTTTTCTCCCAAACTTGAAAACTATTTCCCGGTCGCGCGTTCCTTTGCAGACATTATAACTAAAAAGTTCGTCACGCAGGAGCACCGTAAACTAAGCGAATTCCTCACCGAGTTGAAGAACTTTTAATAGAATAGATATAAAATACAAATTAGGCCCTGTTAATGAAATGAAACAAGTTATGGTATTACTGTGTGATATAAGGGAAATAAAATTAGAATTCTTGCAATCTATAAGTATTACAAAAGAGAAATACATTTTTAGAACTATCATTATTATTTGAGATTAAACCACAAAAATTAATGGAATGCTATTAATTAAATGAAATATCTGTACAAATACAAAAATCTGTACTATGTGGGTATTTATAAACACTTTAAATGTAATCATGATTATGACCGGAGCCCTTGATTTCATCTTTACGTTGTGTATTTAAGAAGACGGTGTTCATATGCTTCAATAAAACATAAAAATGTTACTTTAAAAAAGATTACAATATACTAAGAAAATATACACAATCAACAATCTATAGTATCAAATTTTAAGTAACAAGACTTTATTTGCCCTAACTGTCACATTCCTAAAACGGTGGGAGAATTTCAGTGGACATAACAACATAACAACAGTGGACATTTTCGCTTAGATAATATTGGGAAAATGGTATTCAAGTATTTAATATTATTTATGATGCTATTTTTCACAATAATTATCATTTTATATAAAAATTAGCAAAAAACTTCTCTTCAAATGTAAGCTTAAATTAAAATCACTCTTCTTTACCAATTACATATATTTTTTCTTAGGTTTTAAATAGTAATGTACGCATTCATCGTTATTAACGATTTAAATAAAAAGTAAATTTAAATTAAACATTCAAACTATAAAAATGAGTAAACTCTGCAATAATAGTACTTTTCTGAACATTATTACATGGGCTTATGAATGAAAACGGCTCGGATAACAATATTTAACAATGACGAATTGCGTCACTTGTATCTATAACCAGTAGCGTGTTAATTTCATGCTCAGGCGTTAGTGATGCAACTTTTGCTACAGAAGGTACATGTGACACGGTAGTTTCCCCCCGGGCTTGCGCTGTAATATTCAAGGAAAGGAAAGTCATTTACTGCAGAACCTCCTTGTCCTCTACCTTAAGGTCCTCTTTACAAACCACGTCATTATCCTCGTGGCAGTATTCCTTTATACATAGTCTGCTTAGGAGTTTCTAAATTTTAAACCTTCAGAGACTGTTGAGCGAACGAAAATATCGACAAAACTGGCAACGTAGCATAAAGCTGAGAAATTCAAACTACAGAAATCATATATCTGATTGCCCTTCCTCAATCTTCTAACGACTGTCTCTCGTTCTGAAGGTTCTAGGTGTGACGCCTGAACCCCAAAGTAGTATAGCAAGCTATGAACCACCCCGGCAGGTAAAAAGAATGAATGAATGACAAGGGGAGAGGATATTTTGTAGCTTGTGACCTATTGTATCTCTCGTAACTGTTGTCTACAATCCAGTACCAACATAACTTGATTTTGGTTTTAGTGCTTAGAATTTCCGCTGCCTATAAAAGTGCTTAATTACGCAGAAATCTGGCCATCGCTTTCTAAAATGATTCACATTTTCACATAATAGGCCTCGGTGTTTCACAAAAATTGCATTTTATAATGTTTTATTAGTATTTGTACATTTTGCGAATAACTGAGGAGTAAAATAGAACGCCAATGTATTGAGATCACATTTTCTGACATTTTGGAAGGGCTCATAAATTAATTTCAAAGCACTATGATAGTAGCGAACTGTACCTTTCCATTTATCTCTGAACGCAAACAGTGCCATGTTTCTGCTAAAAGGAAGACAGCAGTAGGAGTTAGAGGAATTGGCACCGTCAGAGAATACCGCACGATGTCCGAACATCTGATCTACAGGTTGTTTCCAGTAACATTACAGCTGCGTGCCAATAAAACTGGGGAAAGCGTTCCAGATTAAACCCTCAACTTCATCGGACGTTACAGAAAGTTTGATCAGAGGCTGGAAGTGTCACTACCAGAGATATCAATTGAAAAGTCAGCCCTGTGCAATCTCCCATGATTATTACAGCAAAGGAAGAACTGTCTTTTAATAATTTTTACGCGACTATGGGATGAGATCTGTAGAAAAACAATTGTAAAATAATAAAAATGTTGCTATGTTAGGTAGTAGGTTGTTTCGTGCATGAGAGAGGATTAATGACAAAAAGACTACAGATACACTTTGTTCTCTTTCGTTTTGTTTCGTTTTTTTAATATACAGTAAAATATCTATTTGGACCCATATATATGGGGTTCAAATTTTGCATTTTGTAAAGAATTGTAAGGAAGCACAATAGAGATTAAAGGTTAAAGAAAAAAAACACACACACACTTTCCATACTACTAAGCTGAATGACCCATTACAAAACATAGAGACAAATATCAAGTTCAAATAGGTAGCAGTAAGCCAGTTAGGGAAAACCCCCATTCTTTTGGTAATACAGTACTGTGAACTTGCTAATGATCGGTTTAAAGTTTTAAAGATAAGTGCTACTCGATCTTAAATAAGTTAGCAGAAACATATAACAGACAGAGAAGTTTTCAAAAGCGGTGCCCACCTTCCAGAATTCAGGGGTATGCAACATAGAGGATATAATATAATATTAGACACCTCATTATATTAGGAAGTTTTTCTTGGAACTGCACTCATTTCGATGCTTTAACATGTATATCCTCTATGTTGCATACCCCTGAATTCTGGAAGGTGGGCACCCCTTTTGAAAATTTCTCTTTCTGTTATATGTTTCTGCTAACTTATTTAAGATTGAGTACACTTATCTTTAAAACTTTAAACTCATTAGCAAGTTCACAGTACTGTATTACCAAAAGGATGGGGGTTTTCCCTAACTGGCTTACTGCTACCTATTTGAACTTGATATTTATCTCTATGTTTTGCAATGGGTCATTCGTCTTAAAGGGTGATTTTTTTTCTTTAACCTTTAATCTCTATTGTGCTTCTTTACAATTCTTTACAAAATGCAAAAGTGTTACCTTTTCCCCATAAAGTACATAATCGTAAACATATTGAATCAAACTATTGCAGCGTAGTCCTCAGTTCCTGTTGAGGTGAGAAGTGCAAAAGTTTACTTTTATCCAGTTTCAATATGAGTAGGCCTAAGCTATTAGCTTTCATTTTACTTTTACTGAGCATTATTGTGTAATACACATGTAATTTCTTCAAATTATTTACATACTTTGGAAACTTACTTCTCTCTAACATGAATACCTCTTTAAATTGCACAATTTTTATTAAATCATACCTGTACTTCAATGAGTAGATATAATAAAAAAACAACTATAATAATAATTCACTAATCAACATCTAGAAAATTTCAATTTTAATTAGAGAACAATGAAGTTAATAATGATTTGAAGCAATGGGGATTGATAAACAAGTAAATAAAAGCAAAAGCACGCACAGTGAAGTATTATCAAACAAAGTAATCCTTATATTTTTAATGAAAATTATTTCTTGTTATGTGCCACACAAAACCTTTGTATGAAATTTATTTAAACAGCTTAATGCAATGTATATTTGCGTCCGTAGCAGTGAGCCTCAGAAAATAAAGTTTCTACATCCTTTGATATCCCTAACTGAATTCCTGAGTACTGCAGTTCTTGCATTTAAGCAAGCACAAGTGTTAAGACGTTTTCTCGCTTCTCTAGTGCCTTTTCTCCAAGTGGAAGCCGTAAACTAAATTTGTTCCGCGGGTGTGTCTTCTGCTCTTGGAAGAAAACTCAATATTACGATGTGTTAACTACAGCTGCAAGCAGAATTTTGATGAAGGAATTATCCTCTTATCTTTCAACAGAGTTCAATCTCGAGCAAGGACATTTTAGCTGCGAGTATTATATCACTTTGCATACACAACTTTCATTTAGATCTAACTTTCTTTATTGATTGAAAAGTTTGATGTCTTTATAGTTTAGTACCTGATGAATTGATAAACGTTTAGGATATGTTTAATTTTCTATTCGGTATTGAGTTAGTTATGGTTTGTTTTTTATCAGCAATCACTTCATCCACGAAATTTAAATATGTGAGTAATGCTCTCTTTGTTCCGCTCCATCTATCTAAGTGCTTACAATAGAATAAGGGCAGACATATGTAATATTTACAAATTCGAGAGAAAAAAAGTTAAAGCGTGATAAAGAACCCAATCTTTGATTTTAAAGCGAAATGTACTTTAGCGTGTGTGTATGAAAAATTTATAGAGATTGCTGGTTTTGTCCAGGAGTATGGAATTTTTTTTAATAGTGTTTAATTCCCGTTTTTATTACTGAAGCACCACAGGCGATAGTTACTGATGATATATTGTGAAAGGATTTTTTTTAACAAAGGAAACGTTCCAGGCCTAAGTTTGGGGTACCTCCCCGGCATTTGCCATTTTGAGGACTTAGAAAACATGGAAAAAAACTCGGTCAGGGTGGACGGCTCTGGAGGGATTCAAACCCCAGATCTCCCGCTCTCGAATCTGCGCCTTAGAACTCGGTCAGGAGTGTGGGATTTGAGGAACAATAGCGGAATAGTTTCTCATAAAACCAGTCCAATTTGTGGAGGAAAGGAAAATACTGTGCATATCCTGTTCGACTGGAGGAAAACATTCTTGGAGATTATTAGTGATGCTGAGGAAAAATTTTAATTATAAAGGCAAATAAATAATCTGTGGAAATCTAAGTTAAAGTGACATGAGCTGTTGAAAATATTCAAATGATATAAAAGCAAAGATTTTTGACTAGATTAGTAATTAGGGTTCCAATAATAGGCAAGTACTTATGAGCACGGGATTTGAGCTTTTCGGAATTGATTTAAATAATAGATGTTGGGATGTACTTTGGAGATAATGGCCGTCGGTTCTGGCAACCATACTTGCCTAGTAGACACAAGATCGCGAGTTTAATCCCGGCCAGGGTCGATGATTTTTTTCGGATGTAAAAATACTAAGTATGGCTCCCTTCGGAAGAGAAGTAAAGCCGTGGGTTCCGTGTTGTACATTTATGGCACGAAAAAGAACCTCAAGCCTGAAAAAAATAACTCTGAGCAAAATTTGTCGGCCGTTTCATGCCCTGAATTGAATGGGATGCTGGTGATCTGAGATGTTAAAGGGCGTCCGTAAATAAAAAAGAAAAAGAAGATATAGGGGCCATGGTCAAAACCTGTAGACATTCATTAGCTTTGACTTCGTTCTTTATAAATCATTCATTCATTTAACACTTGTTACAATTATTCAAATAAGTAATCGTAAGTTTCCAACAACACTACCAGATATATAACAACAATACGAAACCTAGGGTTTATTGTAGAGAGTCGCGTCCGGAGTCGCTTGGCTCGCGTAACTACTAGAATACGTACGTGTGTTGTGGTGCTAGTGAGTGCGCTTGTGAAGAGTATGGAGCTCTTTTACACAGTAATTATAATATTTACACCCTCGTAACTGCCGATTCACTTTACCCGCTTTCACAAACACGCTCAACAATAATGTTACGTTTAACGGCTCATTAGATCTCCCTGTTCCGGAGTTTATATAAGCACTGCAGTTTATAACACAAAAATATGCCTAGATCGTGCAGATCTAAGTAATTTCTTTTGATATTGAACCATTTACAGGTTAGCTTCACCGTCATTCTTTGACTGGAGACGTCACTTTTCTTTTCTCAGCGCTGTGAACAAAAGAAGGGCTATCCAAATGGAAACTATCGAATTATTCAACAGTCGCCAATTGCGTTTCAGTCCGTTGTTTTTTGTTCAATATTTCTCATTTGTTTTGCCGAATGACAACCTCTGGCCTTATTAATTTGCATCTACTTCGAAACGATAGCAACTATGCTTCAGTTTACTGTTCCAGAAAGGAAAGTTTTCTGGACTTCTTTTAAACGAGGGCGGATTTATAAGTGTGGTAAATTTCAAGGTAATAAAAATAAATTTTGTTAAGCCGCATTATTGTTGGTAGTCCTGAATTTTTACAATGGTTTTGTTAAATTGTTGAAACAGATGCAACGTTCAGTTCTTTTCTTGGCAGCTGTCTAAAGTGGTCGAATATTGCTCATGGGGACTCTGCATCAGCACTCAAGAGTATTTATTACTGGATAAATTTATTTAAACGTTGCCGTACGAGAACTGCAGATGCTGCAAGTTCCGAACGCCTGGTTAGAGTTTCTTCTGAAGATATTGTCAATAAAATGTATCGTATCGTGATGAAAAACGGTGGTGCTGAGGAAATAGGAATCTCATATGAACCGGCACATAATATCCTGCATGAAGTTGTGCATATAAAGAAGCTGGGTGCGCGATGAGTGCCACGTTTGTTGACTTCAGACCAAAAACGGTAGGAAAGACATTTCAAAATCATGTATGAAAGTTGCAACACAATCCGATTGACGTCTGGCGTCGTTTTGTGACTGTAGATGAAACTTGGATCCTCACTACATCCCAACAGTGAGTTGGCGAAGGTAAAAATTCACCGGAAACAGCCAAAACCATTTTGTCGGCGGGAAATATGATGGCAAACAGTAACGGACTGCTGTTTCGCAACGTATTGTGTCGTTAACATAGCAAGTATAAGCAAAAGCGACCAAGATTGGCGCCCAAAATTGCTGCTCCTCCAGAACAAAGCGCCTGCTCACACTGCGGCCGTTGCGATAGCAAAAGTGCACAAACTAGGCTTCGAAATAGTTCTCCACTCTCCCTATTCCCAATACTTCTCCCCATGTTTCTTAACATCAAATATTGGGTTAGAAGAGTAAATTTTTGTCGAATAAAGAGGTTGTCTGTGCTGTACAGTATTATGCACAGTTCGAATGCTTTTTTTTTTTTTTCTGAAGAAATCAAAAAATTGGAATATCGCTGGACCAAATGTACTGAGCTCAAAAGAAATATGCTGAGACTTTTTTTTTGGCAAAAAAAATTATATTTACTATATTTTTACCAAATTTAGCAATCCGTACTCGTAGATTGCAGTCACCATAACCAGAAAAAGGAAGGTACGGACGACGTGGATGACGTTAGTATATTTTAGTAATGTTATTAAAGCACCAACCTATGCTACAAAACTAATAAAAATAATGCTTCTTAACGGCAATACATTACCGAAACCTACGCATTTAACTCTTCTTCCGTAAAAACATGGCGGTTCGGAACACAATTTTTGACATTCAGAGATGCTGACTCTCGGAACATTTTAATAAGTTGGCGAACAGTTTCTCTACCTGAAACACGATTGTCAAGATATTTTCTTGACAATCGCCTTGACACTTCTCTACAAGAATTGATTCCCAGATGTGTATCGTAGATGAAACGCATTCCTCAAGACTATACATATATAGTAGCATAACTAACCAAATATCAGCAACACATAATGAAAGCACCGAGTAACACATCAGCACCCAATCTCTAATAACCACCCTCAAACTAACTACAAACTGCTACCTGCACATTCATTATACGAATTTGACGTCTGCCTTCACCCAGTACGCAGTATGCATAACTTTTCTGTGTGTATGGCGGCAATAGCACCCCCCAAAAATGGGGGAAAAAATGGTAAACCATATAAACATTTACTATTTTAATAATTTGCAATGTACCGTTCAAAGTTGTGGCCTCAGTGATATAGGGCCTGGACGACAAAACGTTGGGGGATGCACATTCCGCAGAGATTGATAGATTTTTTTTCGGACGTGAAAACCTCGTGCGTAAGTCCGGTGGGGGACCGTAGGTTCCGTGTCGTTAATTTGTAGCAATTTAAGGAACTCCTCCATACATGGAAAAATACCGGCCATATCACTTCAAGCATCACAGTAGACGGTATTAGAAGAGATGGACTGACCGCATATCCTTTGGACAAATGTTGGTGTTAAGAGCAGCTATACCGAGGGTGTCAAAAATTGTTTACACACTTACGGAGTAGATATCTATTTAATACATTTCAAATTTGAACCGAAAAACAGCAGTAATGTGTAGTATGATGTTCTGTAAACAGACGTAACTCACATTACGTTATGCTAGTGTTGCTACAACAAAATAGAGCTAAGATTGTCGTTTGAAACGCGGAAAACAATTTTTTGTAGTGTTGGAAAACCGAGAATGTTGTTGAAGTTCAAAGGCAATGGAGACGTGTGTACAGAACAGAACCGCCAACGCGAGTAACAATTGCACGCATTCGAGACAAATTTGAGACTCATGGTACAGTATGCGATGTTTACAATGGCAGATCTGGCAGATCACCACATTACCACCGAAAGTACGTGCGTACCTTGATGACAATTTTCAAAGGCACTGGATAGGACGAAGAGGTCCGATCGAGTTTCCATCGCATTCTCCGGATCTAACTACGTTGGACTTCTAACTATGGGAACTTCTTAAGGATGTTGTATACCGTAGAAAATCAGCTACACTGACAGCACTTCGGGAAGAAATTGAAACAGCATGTGCTGCAATCGCTGAGGACACTTTCGCAAACGTTGCTCAATCAGTAGTTCAACGTACTCAGAAGTGTATCGACGCCGATGGTAGGCATTTTGAGCAACTGTTGTAACTGTAAAAGTCTAAGACGATTAGTGGTCATCATTTTCTGTTTGTGTTAATTTAGTTTTGTTATTTTAACACAGTTTTTTCCCCCTTGAAGTGTTACATTATTTTGGCACCCTCTGTATTGAATAATTCATATGGTCCTTTAGGTTAATATGTCCACAAATAGGTCTAATACCTAACCTAAGTTAATAATTACTTTCGAAGTTAGTATAAACTTGACCTCAAGGAAATATTGTGATCTCGGTAGCTCTGAGAGCATCTATATTGGTGTTTGCTTTACCTACATGTTTTTAAACATATCAATAACATGTTTTCAATAAAAGAACCACAACACATGTTATTGTTAGACCTTCATATGGACCACATTTGTAGTAACCTTTCTTGTGTATTTGTAGCCACCTGGGCGTAACTGTGTGCAATGTGGGAACACACACATTTTATAAATAATAACGTCCCTAATAGGATGTCTGAAAGCATTTGTTCAATTTTCCACTTATTATAGTGTTGTTACAACCTTCACACACCGCCACGAGTGGCCGAGGTCATTAAGGCACGGACTCGTGAGCGGGAGGTCTGGGGTTCGATTTCCGCCAGGACCATCCTCCCTGACTGTGTGTTTTTTTTTCCTTAGTCCTCATAAATGGCAAATGCCGGGTAGGTACCCTAAACTTAGGCCTGGAACATTTCCTACCTTAAAAATGATAACCCTTTCCCATTATGTTATTTCATCTCATATATCATTGATGTTCATCGCCTGTGGCGCCTCAGTAGTAAAAACGGGCGTTAAACGCCATTCAAAAAAAAAAAAAAACTTCACACGTATCCACCAAATCATAATACACAATACCATAAATAAATTTAAAGGTAGGAGCTACTTAACAAGACTAAAAAACATTTTACAAATGTACATTACAGCCTATGAAAATTCTGTAAATGTCGTACCCTAATTCAGCACAAATGAAATCAGTAAAAGAATCCAAGATTTGCAGGTGTTCCTGTTAAGGAAAATAAGTAAACGCAGTATACCTATATAATCTTGGCAAAAATGCTCTTTGAAATAAATCTGAAGAACAGAAATCTTGTTAATTTTTTGTATATGTGTGGTACTGTTTTATGATTTATTATTAAAGACACTAATTTCCTTTAGTACTATGTATATATTATTAAAGCCCGCCGCTAGAATTGTTTTGTCTTGAATTAAAGTACACACTTTATTAGATTGTTTAATGTTGTAGTACCTATGGTAAAATATTAATACGTTTATACATAGAAATATCAGCACTCAAGTTAATGGTTCATTCAGATGGTAAAAAGCGTATCAAATGTTTAATTGGTTGTAATAATGAAAATTAACCATTTCTCATTCCACTATTCTTCATAACAAGTAAAGATTTGAAAGCAACTCTAGTTATGTTCCCAAACAAAAGACGTACGCATTAAATGTTAATGAAAATTAGCCAGAAAAGTACATTAAGATAGTTAAACTTGACCTAATTTCGTGAAATAAATGTCAATGCCGCTAGTGAAACTTAGTTCAGCATTACAAAATGAGAATTAAAATACACAAAAATTTATATTTATTAGACATTTTCTTTCTAGAATTACTTGTTTGCATTCTGATCCCAACACACAAAATCCAGGTTATTGGCGACCATCATATTGCTGTATTATTCTATCCTTGTTAATATTTATCTGACCTGTTGTACTTCTAAGGTTATGTTTCCCTCTATCTTCCTCCTAATTATTATTATGGATTTCTCTCTAACTTTGCCCAAACTGTTCCCTATACTTTTTACAGTTAAAATCTGTTTAATTAATATTTCCCATATATATTTCAATTTTAGTTGCCATGCTTGATTTCTCCATAACTTTGTTTGCCTACAGTGTAATAAACAATGAAAATCCGTACTTGTTTCTCCACACATTGGACTTTTTCTACATCTTTATCATATCTTAATCCTTTTAAATTTATAACTCCAGTTCTAGCCCATGCAAATCCTTCTCGACCTGCCTTATCACATTGCTCTATATATTTTTCCCTACTCAATACTATTTTTTTCCCCTATAAAATCTAAATGAATTCTTTTCTCTCATACTACCAAAAATTTGTTGTCGTTCAATATTTTCCAATCTTAGGTTTATTTCTTTCCAGAATCATCTGTTTTTGGTATTAGTTTCCTAAGCCTATCTGCTATTCCTGCCCTTTGAGATACCAAGATCTATTCTACATACATTTTTCTTGGACATTGAAACATTCTTTAATAATAATACTCTCTTCCAATATGGTAATTTTGAATAATTGTTCGGTAATTCTTGGAATAATTTTATCTTAGTGGATTACCTACTTAATTCTAGCTGCACCGCCACGGGTGGCTAAGATCGTTAAGGAGTGGACTTGTGAGCGGGAGATCTGGGGTTCGAATCCCGCCAGGACCGTCCTCCCTGACTGGGTTTTTTCCATAATTTTCCTCAGTCCTCATAACTGGCAAATGCCGGCGAGGCACGCTAAACTTAGGCTTCCTTCCTTAAAAAATATTCTTTCACACTATATCATTTCACTTCGTCTATTATCAGGGCCCACCGCCTGCGGTGCCTCAGTAGTAAAAATGGGCGTTAAACACTACTCAAAAAAAACTAACTGTGTTACATAATTTGGGGATGTTATCAATAAATCTAAGATTAATTTACAAAAACTTCTATTTATTTTATCAACATCTTTCCATGCATCCTCTATACTCCATATTTCTGCTCCATATAACTTCTACTGTGGTTGCGTAAATTCCTTCCTGCCTATTCACTCTTAAACCTGGAATTTTTTCTTGCACATGTTCTTTTATAATTCTCATAGCTGCTTTTCCTTTTGCTATTGTCATTTTTTTCTGTTCATTCTAACTTCCACTAGAACTTAATTTTGGTCCCTAGATAATGAAATTGCTTTACCACCTCTATTTCTCTCCCATACGTCATTTCTCATCCCTTCTCAATTTATAGCCTCTATTAAAAGCCATGATCTTTGATTTCTTTTCATTTGTTTTCAAACCGCATTCTTTACAAAAACTATTCACTACATCGCTCTTCTCAGTTCTCTACTAGATATAAGTGCATTACTAAATCATCTGCAAAAAGCAAACCTAGTATTTCTTTATTGTTTATTACTGCTAGATGTGTCTTATCTCTTTGAGTCTCGTCCGAAATGTAATCAATATAGAGATTGAACAATACTGAACTTAATTTATAGCTTTGTCTTACTCCGTTGCTTTATAACTTGAAATGTTTATACAAAACAGGTTCTCGTTGTATATCTATTGTAATGGTTTAACAAGCATGTTGCTTACTCCTTTCCTTTTTAATTTTAACTACAATGCTTCTCTGTTGATGGTATCGAATGCCTTCTCAAAGTCTATAAAAATTATGTAAACCCTTCCGTTTTTATTGCTTAAATGTTTATCCACAATTGTCTTTATTATGAAAACATTGTCCGATGATTCTCCCTGCTTTAAACCCTGTAAACTCTGATAATAATTTTTTTCTTCTTCTCTACTGATTTCTGTAATATACTTGGTAGATTCGGTAATAAACCTTCCCTAAAAACTTAGTTAATACCTATAAGTATTATACAGGACTTTCGTTTCAAACTTCCCAGTCTAAATAAATATTTAATATAATTTTAATTAAATTAAAAAACTTCAATTTTCAAATTATGTTGCTACCTTATGATATTTAAAACTTAGAGAGTGTGCAATAGGCATAGCATATAGAATGTTAATGAACTACACCAAAATAATTTCGAGGCGTTCGTATACAAGCAATTTAAGATGGAGAATGTGTGATCCGTGACTAATAGGGCGTTTGTATGTTGGCAAGTCTGTGTTAAAGTAAGATCAGGATAAAAATAAGCATTTCCCGTAGCTCATTGTCTAGTTTTCCAAGGTTTTGTTCCCCAAAAATCTCTCAAATTTCTAACTAATTATTTCACAGTGCGCCACTGAACATCACGCTAAAGCGTCTCCTAGTTCCACTTGAATTCCGTTTAGACACCTCGAATTTCTGCGCGGAAGTGACAGTTCGTTTTCTTTTCTCTGCAATTCTATGCAAATGCGACACCCACCTCTCAAATAAGTGTATAAAATATTAACCATCCCACCTTAGTAAATGTCCACTATTTCAGCAATTTCCCGTATATTCAGTCACCGATCACTCAGCACCATGGCGTGAATTGCTCAATAATTTTGGAAGTTGTTACCTCGATAGAACGTCTGGGGACCACCACGGGTGGCCGAGGTAGTTCAGGTGCGGACTCGTGAGCGGGAGGTTTGGGGTTCGAATCCGTCCTCCCTGATTGAGGTTTCTTCTAGGTTTTCCTCAGTCATAGATGGCAAATGCCGTGAAGGTATCCTAATCTTAGGCCTGGAACGTTTCCATCCTTAAAAAAGAAAAAATCCTTTCCCAATATATCACTTCATCTCATGTACCATCAGTGTCCACCGCCTGTAGTGCTTCAGTGGTCAAAACGGGCTGGAAGAGTCCACATCGCTTATGCTCGTTCCGGCCATAGCCATATTTGGCAAACCTATGAAGGCGTTTATTAACAGGAGAGTTTCGATTTTAACTATCAGTTCGCGGTGGGAAGCCAAATTTGCAGCGGTTCATTAAGAGGTGCCAAGTTTGCGACTGATTGATGAAGGATGGTGACGTAGTATATCACTACCGAGAAAGAAGTCTGCGTTGAACCCTCCTGCTGCCGCAATCGTCTCAGGTATGCTTAAATTAACTGTAAAGCTTTTCTGGAATTTTACCAGGGGAGGAAGGGATAGGAAGATCACACACTGGGGAAGTTGCGGATTAAACTTTCACCATTAATAAAACTGTTCATGCTTCAGTGTTCACTTTATTTTTCCTTTTCCTTAGACGACACTTCCTTACCATTAGCAAGGGTATGGAGAGTTTTAAATATTTACTGACCCTGTACTTATTAAATTTTCTAGTCGTTCGCAACGCATATTCAGAATATCAATATCTTCCAAACAAATAGAGATTTGCCGTTCTATTTCACAAGTTATATATCTCTTTATCTAAATTGAACAGCCCTATCTCACTTCCCGAAGTGAATTGTATATTTTCGTCTCTCGAAGCTGTCGAACGAAAAAACCTTCAAAAATGCTTCTACTGGACTTTTTATGCGTCTTCTACGGTAATTCAAATTTCTAAACATAGCAGAAGCGTCACCAAATATCCTTACTATTGGCTTAATTTCTTGTCGCTGGAAGTTTATCGAAAAGACATTTTGAAACCCGAGAACTAATTGGCCAGTCTTGATTCATTGCATGTTAGCTAGAAACGTTTTCGAGAGATTTTTTTTTTTTTTTTTTTTAAGGGACGGTTTCTCAAGGTGAAAGCTGTTCACCACAGTCTTTTCCTTGAACATTTCTACTTTGATGAAAAGCAAGGTCCCCTAGCTACTGCTACTGAGTACATGACCTTGCTTATCGCACCAGAAAGTCGCCTTTGTTACATGAAAGTTTTCATCTTTCCAGTCAAGATTTCCTATTCTCGATCAATCCACATCCTTTTACATAATTCTGTCATGAGATATTAATCTGTGTAAATTAATTAATTGAACAGGATTAAATCTTTATCTTAATTAATTGTACGGAATCAAATCTGGGTGTCCCGTTACACCTGTTGTACATAATTAAAAGCGAAAGTGCGAATTTGACGTAGTTTGCTCAATTTTGCCTTATATTTTATGAGCGCTGCCCTTTTCAAAAAGTAATTTTTTTTTAATATATGAAATTTGTGTTTCCGCTTTGTTAAACATTGTTCACAAATTTAAGCATAAAAATGGCTTACAAACACAAACTAACCTTTGTAACTGTTAATAATCACGCACATTATTCCTGAACAGTCACCATGGTGCTAAAACAATCTAGTGTTGTCACCTTTTGAGCTTTCAAGGTCTTATTAAACAGTCCTCACATACAAGTAACTCAATTATGAGGTTTAGATAAATATAATTTAAGTATTTGTATTATTACAGTCCACTAGCGCTCCAGTATTATTAATTATATTGTGTTGATAAAGTAAATTTAGTGAAAAATAAAGCATAAATACATAATGTGCATACTCTAAGGCACTTAAAGAAAATAAAAAGCAGAAACCGGAATAATCAAGGAAGCAGAGCTGCTGTGAATAAATACGAATTTCATTAAAGATGGGATTGAAGACTTCGAACAGAGATAGCGCTACAGCGACCTAGGACAGGCCGAAAATAGCAAATTCTCTCTAAAACTTAGTTTCTGACCCACATTGTAAGAGATTGCAGAACCCAAATTAGTTCCTCCCATATAGACACCTAATCCTTAGAGTCCGTGATGGAATATTAAGCAACGATTTGCTCGGCTAGGGATTACCTGTTACACAAAGCTGTGGTGGCAATATTGGAGAATCATAGAGCTCTCGCATATGGCAGATAAGAGCGGATGTGTCGGGTCAGAGTGAGACAGACAGACTAGATTTGATCTGTGCCAGGTGTTCTATATCTCAAGAGTATTAAGGTCGCTTGTAAGCGAAGTCCACACACATCTTAGACCGCTCAATTAGACGGTTTTTGTCCAGAAACTAATGCACTAGTTCGTGTTGGAACCACCTTGGTACAGGCTTAATCCCCAATTTCGATAACGGTAAGGAAAGGTGGAAGGAAAATTAGATAGCAAGAACAGAATATGGTACATATATTTTTACCTTACCAGTTAGAAATGTGTTATATTTTTCCTATTTAGCCTCGTTCTCCAAAGAGATCCATCTCTTGTGGGGAAAAAGGGAGAACAGGGGGAGGGGAAAGGGGTGGGTTTAAAGGAGAAGTCAACTTTGCCGGGTGTTGTTCACTCTCTTCGCTTATCGCAAGAACCTGAGTCGGTATGTAAAATATGAATCGATCTCTTTTGTAGTTCATAGCGTCGTTCGCCACCACGTACATTTGTTCGGTGACCTTTGCTTTGACGCAAAAGTTTAACAGTATAGCACTAGTGCCTCTTGATGGATAAACGCATGGATAGATGGATGGATGGATGGATGGATGTATGGATAAATAGATAGATTAGATAGATATATAGATGGATGGATGGATGGATGGATAGATATATAGATAGATAGATAGACAGGCAGACAGGCAGACAGGCAGACAGACAGACAGACAGATAGACAGATAGACAGACAGACAGATAGATAGATAGATAGATAGATAGATAGATAGATAGATAGATAGATAGACAGACAGACAGACAGACAGACAGACAGACAGATAGACAGATAGATAGATAGATAGATAGATAGATAGATAGATAGATAGATAGATAGATAGACAGACAGACAGACAGACAGACAGACAGACAGACAGACAGACAGACAGACAGACAGACAGACAGACAGACAGACAGATAGATAGATAGATAGATAGATAGATAGATAGATAGATAGATAGATAGATAGATAGATAGATAGATAGATAGATAGATAGATAGATAGATAGATAGATAGATAGATAGATAGATAGATAGATAGATAGATAGATAGATAGATGGGTGGATGGATAGACAGATTGAAGGACAGATAGCAGGCAGACAGATAGATCACATCGCACGTTGTTCATTTTTCGTGGCTTTCTATGCCTGACCACTGTCGCACACCAACTGAGCTTTGGGGCGCGCTGAGATAGGCAGTCCTGCTCACATACACCAACTAATGGCTTCATTCGTAAGTACATTCCATACACTTTCAATCGTATATCTTAGATTTTTCGTGTTGTCCATTGTTCACGAGAAGGAAAACAGTTGCCATTACTTACGACATCCCTTGTTTTTGTCATGTTTTGTCTAGATACTCAATCAAAAGAGTTTTCTAAATTTAGAAGAGAGTCAATTCCATAAAAAACAGCGATGGTATAGTAAATCTTGTCAATGTTGCAGTTTTATATTTATGACAAGTAAACAGCTGACTCAATAGATGACCTAACCATAAACACACAAACAAATGAAAAGCTAAGCAGTGTTAGTAAAAACATCAAAAAATAAATGAAAAGAACTAGCAGTGTACTTACTTTAGCGGAGAGACGCAACCTATAGTAAAAAGAAACAGAAAAAATATTAATTAATGAAACAAATGGAGTAAAAAAAGTAATGTAAATATGTAATATTTAAAAATATATTATTAATTAGTTACTTATCAAAGGAGGTAAAAACCTCTTGAAATAAGTAAAAGAAGTAAAGACAAAGTAATTAAGAAGAAATGCAAGAAAGTTATTAGGGCAGAGCAAACAACGAGATAAGAAGTCTGGACGAAGAGGGTAATTAATAACATAGGAGCAAAACGTGAGCCAAAAGATGAAGCTCGAGTGGAAGAAGAACGAAAGAGAGAGGAGGAGAGCTGGAGGATAACGCAGTTTTTAATATCACCTGCAGGGAACACACCTGCTAACAACTGCTGCAATGACGTATGGCCCCAATCAGAGGCTTTGAGTTTCAATTAATTTTACTAAAATCACCTGAATGATATATAGCTGCAGTGCCACGCAGAATGTTTCCTTTAAAAATTGAATATTTAATCAATAACCCCATGCTAAAATGTACTGCTAAGCATTTCGTACGTTGTAATTTAGTGCGCCTATCAGCAGGTAGGTCTTAGGTGTTCAAAATTAAATTAAACGGCAGCTACAGTAGCACTACATTGACAGACATGTCTGTATTGGCGTATACAGAGGGTGCCAAAAATGTATACACACTTCAAGCAAAGAAAAAACTGTGTTAACATAACAAAACTGAATTCACACAAACAGAAAATGATGAGCACTAATCATCTTAAGCTTTTACAGTTACAACAGTTGCTCAAAATGCCCACCATCGGCGTTGATACACTTCTGAGTACGTTGAACTACTGATTGATCAACGTTTGCGAAAGTGTCCTCAGCGATTGCAGCACATGACGTTTCAACTTATTCCCGAAGTGCTGCCATTGTAGCTAGTTTTCTACGATATACAACATCCTTAAGAGTTCCCCATAGGTAGAAATCCAACGGAGTTAGGTCTGAGAACGCGGTGGAAACTCAATCGGATCTCTTCGTCCTATCCAGTGCCTTGGAAGATTGTCATCAAGGTACGCACGTACATCTCGGTGGTAATACATCGCATACGTTACCACGAGTCTCAAATTTGTCTGGAATGCGTGCAATTGTTACTCGAGTTGGCGGTTCTGTTCTGTACACACGTCTCCATTACCTTTGAACTTCAACAGCATTCTCGGTTTTCCAATCCACTTCAAAATTGCTTTCCGCTGTTCAAACGATAATCTTGGTTTCGTTTTGCTGTAGCAACGCTAGCATAAGGCAATGTGAATCACATCTGTTTACGAACATCATACGATAATCTTGGTTTCATTTGTTCATTGTTGATTTACCTGTCACGTAGCAACGCTATCATAATGTATGCGAGTCACATCTGTTTACAGAAC
The DNA here is from genome assembly GCA_030762175.1 of Metallyticus violacea. Classification (NCBI taxonomy): domain Eukaryota; kingdom Metazoa; phylum Arthropoda; class Insecta; order Mantodea; family Metallyticidae; genus Metallyticus; species Metallyticus violacea. The sequence continues at coordinate 66,187,531 of CM060837.1, forward strand.
ATCATACTACATATTAATTTTGTTTTTCGGTCCACCTTTGAAATATATTAAATAGATGTCTACTGTGAAAATGTGTATACATTTTTGGCACCTTCGGTATATACACAAACAACGGCTCTCCGCAATTGCGGGCTGCTACAATGGATTAGGGAAAGCAATACATACAAATAAGAATAGAAAATTAAAAAAAAATGATTTCGGATAAAAAGAATGTGCACAGAAATTAGGGAGCTTAATTAAAATTATTCTACATGGATTCTCATTGGTTACTGTACAGGTAGTGACAAAGTAGAATCAAAGACCCGCGTAGAGTAGCTGTCACGATTTCTTTTAATTCGTTTTCTGTAAATAATCCTTTTCCAGTCGATGAAAAACTTTAGGGAAATAGTACCATGGGCTGCCACCATGAGCCAATGCTTTATGTTCTGAAGTTTACATGTTTCCTTAAGTTATGCTCTGAAAGATTCAGATAAAGGCGTTAAAAGTCTATTGTGTCCCTTAAAGGACAAAGGCCTCCTAACAAGAAGGGAAAGCTCGCTTTTTCCTAACATGGTGAGCTATTCCTCGCTAGTTGTTCGTATGCTGTTTAAGACACTCTGACTGATTTGTTCTTTGGTTACTCCATTTCTCACTGTACTAGTTGCTTCTCGAGAGATTTCCATTTTTCTCTTCTTCTTGCTACTCTTGACCAATCTGAACCTGCTTGTTCCTTGAAAAGGTCTGTCCATCTTATTCTGGATCTGTCTTGTGCTCTTTTTCCTATCCGGGGGTAGTACACGAATATCTTGTAAGTCCTGCATTCTTGCGATGTGACCGCCCCATTGCCATTTGCTTCTGGTAGCTATTTGTGGAATGTCTGTTGAGATAGCTGGTAAATATTTCACCCTTCAAAGCTATTCTCAGGATCTTATGTTGCATTTTTCTATGGCATATTTGAATTTTGTTCTTTTGTCTTTCTGTTAATGACCGTGGCTGACACCCATATAGTAATATAGGGTATACACAGGTTTCGAGCGTCTGGGATTTCATTTTGTTACAATTTTAACTTTAGGGCTCAAAACGCTCTCCAGATTAATGAGATCCTTTTTTGTAAAGTATGGTTAATCTTATTTTTTCTTGATTCATTTCCTAAGGATGGTCCTTATGATGTAATGGCAGGATCTTATATATATCACATATTTGGTGCTTGATAGAATGACAATCTATCCTTGGGATCCACGAGTTGCCAGACAGTAAACTTCCTCGAAAACTTCAAAGATTACAAGGGTTGTTCAATAAAGAATATAATTATTTACAGGCATAATTTCTCGCGCTAAAATCGAACTATACAATATTTTGCTACCTTAAAGCATAATATACTGTTGTACTAATTTCATTGTTGTACCTTCCAGTTTTCGCCTATGAGAAATAGTGCAAGATAAAATCGGTTCAGTTCTACCCACAGCAAAATGTAGGCGACATATATGACAAACACAATACTGCTACGAAATTCTGCTTTCGTCTCAACAAAGCTTCGTTTGATGTTTATGCAATGTTAGAGGAGGCCCGCAGTATAGCTCAAAGATGATTTAAAATATTTAAATCTTTCAGGAACAGTTTTTTTTTATAAATCTGCCTTTGTTGCATCCGAATACAAATATATTGAATCAATAAATTTAGATATGTTTATCTAGTTTAATGATATTCATACCAATCATTTTGAATTAACAAGACCAACCATTCTGCAATGCGTTCATTGGTCAGTATGGTAAACTTTACTCTGTTGTTGCTTGTTTAGCCATTGCGATGCTACGAAAATACTGTGCATCAAAGTATATTTCCAGTCGCTCGTAAATATTTACAGCGCAAGAAATTAAATACTCTGTGTAAATAATATCTCTTCAATGTCTCTGGTTTTAAACAGCAAACATTATGTTTTGTTTTCATGATTGTTAAAAATGTCCATTTTCCCATGCCAGGCAACTTTGTGGAGGCTCACAACAGTAAAAGTTGCTATAGCAGCAATCGAGAAAACATGCAAATCTTCATTTCTACAAAGACAATGAGTTGAAGAGGTTTCCACTATTCTCCTGAACTTGTACATCATATCTCATATCTCATTATCAACAGCTTAAAAGAAAATCGCTAAATGTACAGCATGCACACATTTATTCCGGTTTTTTAAAACCGTTATTAATGGATTTTTTTTATTTACTGTTCCTTTGACTACGTTGACCTTTTCCAATGTCTGTAGGTTGTGGACTGAATGCTATAGGTGTAAGTCTGTAGTGATAAAAAAAAATGAATGAATGATAGCGCAAATGACCTCGGAGTCCTTGGTAGCTTAAAGCTATCTGTCTTCTGGTAAGGAAAAAACTCAGAAAATGCCCTATCCAGAGTTAGCTTGACCTGACTGGAAAGCAAAACCGGGACCACTGGATTAGTTGCGCACGCTACCACTAGACCACCGAAGCGGTCTCAATGAATTATGTTTAATTTTTACATGATATTTCTCAACGTGGTAACCTTGCCTCGTAGATCCAAGATCGCGGACTCAATCCTGGACAGATCGATGGATTTTTTTTAAAGTATGGCTTCCTTCGGAAGGGAGTAAAGCCTCAGGTCCCATGTCGTAGATTTACGACACGTAAAAGAACCTCAAGCCTGAAAGAAGAGACCTCTGAGCAAAAGTTATCAATCATTTCACGCCCTGAATTGAATGGGACGTTGATGACCTGAGATATTAAAGAGTCTCCGCAAATAAACCAAACAAACAAATTAAAAAAGTTGTATTGATAATAGGACACTGGTTATTATGGAGCTAATAGAGAGGTGTTAACTTCAACGTACACGCCTTCTCTTGTCATTATGTCATATCTCCGCTAGCATAAGCACGGAACGATATGATGAATGTTGGCAGTACATATCAGCGGTAGACAGGTTTAGTTTTATGTTCTTGAAGCCAATAGGCAATGTTCCATTTGAAATAATGTAACTTTGTGCTAGAAATACCCAATTGTTTTATGGGCTACATTGATAAATCCTTGTCTGAACTTCCCTTTACTGAAAACAACGCATCATTAACACCCTTTGTTTCAGAAATATTCGCGGTTGTAATTCTAGTGATTCACTCTGTATATTGTTTAAAATTATTATAAAACGTGTATGTTTGAAAGTAAAGTCACAATTTTAGTCATTAACACATTGTAACTGCCTATAATGACCACCTCCTTGGTCTAGTGATTAGCGTTGCTGACTGCAGGCTGGAAGGCCCGGGTTCGATTCCCGGTACATAGGAATTTTTCTCTGGAACGGGGTGCACCCAGCCTCGTGAGGACAATTGGGGAGCTACCTGATGGAGAGGTGGCGATCTTCGATCTAGTAAACCGCGATATAGAAACCGGCGGGATGCGGTGTGCTGATCACAGCCCCTGCAGTACTGCACTCTACCAATGAAATTATGTAATGGAGGTAGAAGACGCAGCGATCGCCGCGGTAGGGGATTATGGAAAACCACACTTGAGAATATACTGCCTATGATATATCATTATATACAGCAAGATCCCTATAATGACTGTCAAACAGACAGATAATTTTCATTAATTTTAAATATAGACTGCAATTAAATAAAAACCAGTTTAATAAGTTGCTCAGACTGTGTACATGACCGGCATTCGCGGATGCAGACATACGGTTGCCATGCGTTTTATCTTTCTATATTTCACCACCATGTATGGCCGAGTCGTTAAGGCGCGGACTCGTGAGTGAGAGGTCTGTGGTTTGAATCCCACCAGGACCGTCCACTATGACTGGGTTCCCCCCCCCCCCCAGGTTTTCCTCAGTCATCATAAATGGCAAATGCGCGGGAGGTACTTAGGCCTTGAACGCTTCCTTCCTTAAAAACTATGCTTTCCCAATATATCATTTCATCTCATGTATCATCAGTGTCCACCGCCTGTGGTGGCTCAATAGTACAAAACACTACTACTCCCTGTATTTCTACCCATGCTGTGTGAACTGTTGCAACCTAATCCAAGTAATCAGCCTCTTCGTCAAAGTCCACAATGCCCATATATTTCTCTATTCCAGTCGATTGCTCCATCCATCTTTCTTGACCCTACAATTCTCCAAATTGAAATGAAGTGCCTCGTTTGACTTTTCCCTGTAAATACTTGTTGCTGGTGTGAAAGGCAGAGGATACATGAAGTGTCAGTTCTTTATGCCACCAAAAGTGAAACCTCCTGCATATTGACTGTTAAAGACGTGCTACAACCACCCCTCTTTTCAACCCTCGCGATCAATGTTCCCCTGCTACGCTTTCACCGGCACCGCATCCATCACCTGCTGTCTCCGGGGCTTAGGCCCCACATGCAGGAGTAGCGCAACCCAAAATCAGCCCCTCGCTCCCGAATAGTCATCCACTACAATACCCTCATTAATTACACACGCTTTTTCGCTTTGGAGAACATTATCATACAAATGTACGGGACGTTTATTTTATTTACAGGTGTAATTCGAGGTTGCGAATCTCTTTACGCTAGAGACCAATGAGATTACCGACATTTAGGAGTATATCATAAAAGTTCAATATTTGAATTCTGTATATAAGGCATTGGAAGTTTTGAAAACTACGGCGATTTTGTGCATGTCGAAGATGGAATACCAGCATGAACTTTGAGCTACACTTTTCTACTATTTCAGAAAGGTTTTAAGCTCAAAGCACTGGAAGACACCTGCTCCTTCACTTCAAAATTATAAATTGGCACCTGTATTTAAAATAGGACTGGAATTTCCAGAAGTTGAACCGCAGCTTTAGCCGAACGCGCGGATGGGAGTTATGTCTCTCCAAGGTTCGATGGAAATAGGCGCAAATTTTGGTGTCATGGACCATAGTCAAGTGCTATTGGAGCAACTTATCTCGAGACATGCTTGAGTAGTTTCTGTTGCCACAACTACAGCGAAGGCAACGTCCCTTCATGCAAGATTGCGCACTATTGCATTTTGTGAATTGTATATGGAGAGTAGATGAAAGTAATGTAATGTTAATGGATTTTGAAAGATAGTGAGACAGAGGATAGTAGATATTGAAAAGTAAGAGATTTGGGCTAATTTAGATGATAAAAGTTCCTTGGTCATATATAAAAGAATCAAACAGAATTGGGGACAAGAGAAATTTATTGAAATTTGTGATCAAATGGATAGGATGGGTTGGGCGTTGATGCGTACAGGAGTAATACTCCTGAAAGGATATAAAGGAGATGTGGTATGTGTGGGGAACAAGTCAGTGTGTCCCATTATTTACTGGAAAGTGGGAAAGTCAAATGGTGGTGGGAAAAAGTTTGGGACAATAAACCGGAAAATTTACAGACGGGTTTAGTGTTAAATAAAATGTTAAGTAACAAGAGTGTAAAAACTTCAAGAAAATGGGAGAGTTTTGGGGTAAAGTTAAAGAGGAATAGGAACGAAATAGGAAGAAAGTGCAAGGGGTTTCTTACAGCCAGATAACCACGCGAGTGGTTAATAACGAGTTAGGAAACTGTATTTTGGAGGATGCTGCTAGGATTTAGAGTAAAAAGAGTAGGTTAATAATATATGTAAAGATATAGTTGTTATTGTAAACTGAAGATATATTGTTGTAACAAATTGTAAAGTTAATTATGGAATAAATGTAAACATATTCTATTTTGATGGTTCAGCAACCATCGCAACATTGGACAATTTGCACCATGCAGTTTCTTTCTGTGGGGATTTGTCGCCGTCAGTGTTCCTTAATTACCACAAGGCACACAAGAGTTCAATGCGGACATTTGGCCAAGACTTTGAATGAACCTTACTATAGGTAAAATGTATGTGAAGTTGCGAATATATTTTGAATATTGCAAATCACTTAAATGACACTTGGATGGGTAGTGAAAACAAAGAAATTAAAAGAGGGGTATTGTAAGTCCTTAGTCTGGGACCCCTCTCATCAATAGAAACCGAAAGGGGTACCATGACAAAAGCTATGATGTTTTGTAAATAGTTCATCCAATTCTTATGTGTAATGAATGAATGATGTTTAACGCCCGTTTTTGCTACAGAGGCACCACGGGCGATGGACATTGATGATACGCGAGATGAAATTATATATTGGAAAAGGAGTTTTTTAAGGAAGGAAACGTTCCAGGCCTAATTTAGGGTACCTCTCCGGCATTTGCCACTTAAGAGGACTGAGGAAAACCTGGAAAAAATCTCAGTCAGGGAGGACGGTCCTAGTGGAATTTGAAACCCAGACCTTCCGCTTACGAGTCCGCGGCTTAACGACCTCAGCCACGGTATTTGACATGTTTTACGTTTAGCGGCCTAAGATGTTCCTTCATCCCTATAATCAGCTATGAGTGATAGTGAGAGTAGTCGATGAAAACTATGTGAAAATGAAAAGTTAAGTAAACTTTAGACACTGATACAAGAGCCGATAAACAATGACACACGCACTACGCTACAATGAGTTTGAAATATGTTTGTTCTGCAGTGATGATTATTGTCGATTTCAACTGTGCAATAAATGTCGTAAGAAACGTGGGTAAGGAAGCCTCTGGGAACTGATGGTAAATTTGCTATTATTTTAAAAAGTTACACCTGCAAAAAAAGTGTTAGCTAAACTTCATTGAAAGAGATTAAAAATCACAAAACCATAGAAAAATACTTCCAAAAACAGTGAAAATATGAGTGTTTGATAATCAAAAGCGGTCAATTGGATCGTTCTAGTGTTGATACGTATTATTGGGGGTAAAAGCATCTTTATGATGTCCCATGTAATGTAATAATGAGTTCTTGAGAGGGTAAGTGAAATAAGCCGAAGTCAAGTAAAGAAACCGCTAAAAACTACTTGCGATCAGTATGCAAAATCGCTGTTGTTGCTACAGAAGCTAGGAATATAGTCTTTGAACACCCCTGGCTTTTCGATTGCCTTTTGTTTCCACTCTTCATTTTTTATGTATAGATAGTTCTGGAGTTTTGCATATAAAATTCCATATGAGATATTTTTCTTTCCACGTAAGAGCAACCATGCGTTTGTTCTCGGAGAAATCTACATTGGGAGAGATATTACCTTTTATCAGCTTTTCTTTTCTGGTTTCTTTCATTTCCTATCCTCTCAGTGACCATGCCAAAAAACATGCATTGCATTATAGAGGAGGTGAGGTATCGCAGTTTGGGGAATAAAACTGTATCTTTGATTTTGACCTCTGCAAGATGTACTCCTTTCATTAAAGCCTCTCATTAAAATACGAGGGTGGAAAAAAATAAGGCACCTTATTAAATGAAAGCTTCACTATAGATATCTAATATGACAAAATATAACTGTAGCACATGACAATTTACAATATACTGATTTTTATCTATATTTCAGCTTAAATAATGCTATGCGTATAAGATTATTGAACTTGTGTATGTATATACATAAAACAGTTTGAAATATCAATATACAGGATGTTTTTAAAAAACTTTCCAACTAATTATCTTTAAAACAACACGTTTTCAAGAAAACAATTTGGGCGAATGTTTCTTCATTTGAGGGGGGACAAAAACGACATTAGTTACATTTTATTTAGTGCAAAATTCCAGGTCTTTTTTTTTTTTGATTCGGAACCCCAATTTTTTAAATAAATTCTGCTTTTACGCATGAACGCAAACTACATTTTTCTGAAATTTTTATTAAACAAACACGATAGGTATATCAAGGTATACTGGCACCAGATAAATGGAAATGTCTTACTGCGTAATATTTCTGTATTTTTTAGACCAGTCCTATAATGTCATCGTTTCCATAATTCGCTGATGTTGGTAGGTGGGAGGTGCTGGGTGATCAGAGGCGGAGTATATAGCTGTATTGTTTATTGTCATCTTCATGTCGTCCTTTGCTTTATTTGTTTTTAATAGTTTCGGAACTGCTAGTTCAAAATGAAAAGAAATACAATAAATGTTCTTTATTTTTCTTTTTAATGGTGTCAAAAGATAATACTTTGAACTTTAAGTATGAGGTATAAAATTAAATTATTTTTGTGCCGCGTAACAAAAACTAAGAATTTTTTTTCGAATGATTTATTTATGGACTCTCTTTAATAGTTCAGGTCATCAGCGTCCCATTCAACTCAGGGCGTGAAACGGCCGACAAATTTTGCTCAGAGGCCTCTCTTTCAGGCTTGAGGTTCTTTTTCGTGCCGTAAATGTACGACACAGGGCCCACGGCTTTACTTCCCTTCCGAAGGAAGCCATACTTAGGATTTTTACGCCCCGAAAAAATCCATCGGTCCTGGCCGGGTTCGAACCCGCGATCTTGGGTTTAGGAGGCAAGTATGGTAACCACTACACCACCAGGACCGACATAAATTATAATAAACTAAGATGCTAGACTGAAATATGCATATGAAGAGGAAACGTCAATATCAGTCATAAACTATACTTTAATTGCCTTTAACCTAACTTTTTATTATACTAAATACAGAATTATTCTTTCTGCTCTACTCTCATTATCATCATGTTCGCTACAAAATTATTTACAAATTTATTCACATTCACTTGCATTTGAACGCAGCAAGTAGCGTCTTAAGCGATATAGATACCTGTAAATTATAAAAATGCTGGTTAGCGTAAACGCTTCGATGGATAATTGCTCTATGAGTAGCATATTCAAAAGCAAATAAATGATAAGCTGCGGAATAGGCATCAAACATTCTAGAAAACGTTGAGTACAGTAAGGTATCAAAAATCATCTAGTGCAGGGCTTTACGCCGCATTCCAATCACAGTGGTCAGGATACAATAGCATTTGGCTAAGCACTAACTCATGTTAACAGCTGATATGGGGGATGTGGCACTTAGCCTAAAAGGAAGGAGAACAAGGTGCAAGTATAAAGAGCTTGTTAACATTACAAGAACAAGGCTCTGTCCTCATTTGCATCAGAAGGACATAAATTTCGGCAAGCGGAAAATCTAAACAGTACACCCGTTTCGCACCGCAGTGATCCTTGTACCGTAGCAAGGGAAGAAAACGATCTGGCTTCTCGTATCTTCACGATCCCATTTCACACCAGCGCGAATTTTAACTGCTCAACATCACAACACACACCTTTTCCGCCTACAAGTTTCTTTAATGCATGCAATATACGTCGTTAGATTAGATTGCTATGTTATTCAATAATGTAGTGCCCTAATATATTTTTTTTATTGGGTTATTTAAGGAGGCTCTTTAACATCTCAGGTTATGAGCGTCCCATTCAAATCAGGGCGTGAAACGGCCGACAAATTTGCTCAGAGGCCTTTTCTATAGGCTTGAAGTTCCTTATCGTGCCGTAAATGTACGACACGGGACCCACGGCTTTACTTCTCTTCCGAAGGAAGACATACTTAGGATTTTTACGCCCGAAAAAAATCCGTCGATTCTGGCCAGGTTTGAACCCGTGATCTTGGGTTTAGGAGTCAAATATGGTTGCCACCACACCTCCAGAAATGACTCCTAATAGATTAAAAAAGTGCATTGCCTATGAGGTTTATAATAAAAGTATTAGCAACCCTTTCCACACATGGAAATGGAACGAGAGAAAGGAGTGAAAATAACTCAGTGCTCAAACTGAAACCCTGTTTTATTTTCAAATGCGATTTTAAATATTTCAGTACAGCTGATTTAAAAATATATTTCCGTTTTTTCTCCTCACGTCACACTTTTTTTACAAATCAAGAATAGATTTTGGTAGTTTGCTCCAAAAATGCATATGGCTCACGAATTGCTTAAGAGTTACAATAAGAAATTAAGAGTTTTTATTGCCAAATTTCACATTTCACATACAGTCCATACCAAAATTTTAAGGAAACCTGCATGTATCAACTAAATGTATTCTTTTCTTCAACTACTTTGTCCAGCAGCCTTGTATTTCCTCAAAAAACATCGGCTTATTAAGATATACATTAAAAAAAGTATGTAAAAGTCATTGTTTTTTTATAAGTTATAGAATTTCTTCACTTTTAGAAAAAGTTCAAAATTTTTTATTTTGTGGGGATTTGGCCATGAAAATATATAGGGTACAAATGTATTTTTTCCGAGGATAAACGCAGGTACATAAGGAACATTTATAAATATAATATGTGCACTATAAACAGGCACAGTTCCTACTTCGCTGGTTCTTTCAATATACGGTTTAAACGAAGGTCATATAGTGCCAATTCAAGCTTGTTTTTTTTTCAATTTGTTGCAAAGTAATAAACTATGTGTCAATTTTTTATAAACCAGTATATGATTAATTAATATTATATTTAAAAATTTGCCTTATATGTGTGCATATCCTGGGAAAAAAGAAAAGTTGTACCCCATATATTTTCATGGCTAAATTCCCACAAAGATTTTTTGTAAGTTTTCTAAAAGTGAGGAAATTCCATAACTTATGAACAAATAATGACTTTTACATAATTCTTTTTTTTAATATACCTCTTAATAACCCGATTTTATGACGAAATACAATACAAGGCTGCTGGACAAAATAGTTTAAGGACAGGGTGCATTTAGTTGACATATGCAGGTGGACTTTATTTAGTGTTCTCAACACTAAAAAAATTAAATCTTTTTTTGTTTGGTCTGAATGTTCCTTGCTTGATTTTCTCTCTTGTGTGTATCTGCAGAATATCGGGTATATGAGCCCTCAGCATGTATAACTGCCCTCAATCTTCGGGGCATTAATGATATCAGATTTCTACAGTAGGACGAAAGGCTATAACATCCCAGACTTCTTAAGTTTGTACCCATAAGCCATCTTTTGTCCTTAGTGCATGTGTAGCGTATTGAGTTTAGATAGAACAAATACCGCAGGAAAATATAATATATTAATTTTAAAACTTGCTATGTATGGAAAACTATATTACGAAACTAATTTGTCATAATATGTTACAAAGGTTTATTTAAAAAAAAAGTACTGGTTGGTAATTTGGTTTATTTACAGACGCTCTTTAACATCTCTGGTTATCTGCGTCCCACTTACTTCAGGGCGTGAAACGGCCGGTAAATTTTACTCAGAGGCCTCTTCTTTCAGGCTTGAGATTCTTTTACATGCCGTAAATATACGACATGGGACCCACGGCTTTACTTCCCTTCCGAAGGAAGCCATATTTAGGCTATTTGCGCCATCGATCCTGGCCGGGATTGAACCCACGATCCTTAACTGTGTGCTCTTAGGAATGAAATTGTGTAACAAAATTTATACTGCATCTTCTTGTAAAACCGTTTTCAAATGTGTGCAAACTTATACACGAACGTCTTTTTTTTTTTTTTTTTTCTCCGGGAATCAGCAATCTCCGAACCCACTGTGTACAAACACATCTCATATGCAACCTTTCAGTTACCAGTGTTCTTAATGGTACCCGACAATCCTCTCTCACAATGACAGCAGCGGTGTTAATGCTTTCTTCTATTAGAGCACAAACTGGAGGTTTCGCTCCACCGTCCTTTGAAATTTATCCCCTACCTTCTTTACATTTTAAACTATCTTTGAGGTATGCTGTAGGGAAGAACAAACTCTCCTGCAACATTGCATGGGCTCAGCTGAAGCTGTCACCTCCATTTTGCTATACGCGGAACTGATCATGATGCAACTTGCACAGCTCTCGCAGGAGGAAACCGGACATGACAATAATGAAACTAGTTTCGCGTGCACATTATAGATTAAGCTAACATAACTGATTGCCTTTCCTATTTAAACATTTTAAAGCATCTTCAAGATGTGCTCTAGGGAGGAACAAACAATAGGCCTCCTGTAACAATGTATATACCTTAGTTGCATATTTGTTAAGACGAAAGCGGAATTTCAAATCAGCATATTGTAATTTTCCCACCAATAAAACTAACCTCGGTGTGCATATTTTGTTACTGTTTATTATTATCTCTATTAATGTCTCAGTTTCAATTTTTTTTTTTTCGTACTTTAAAATAATTCGCTATATTTAGAAATTCAGAAAGAAATTCGTCTCATAACATGTAGGAAAATATATGTGAGCAAGCAATTAGCATAAATCGTTTTAATAAATTCGTAAAATTGATACTATAAGCTCATATTTTTATGTTTTTGGTTTAGAGCAAAATCAATACATTTTAAGCAATAGAAATGCAACTATGAAATACATTGTATGATGGTGCAGTGCGGCCAACTGTAAAAACACGCTATTCAGCTTAGTTCTGTGAGGTTTTAGAAGGAGAAGAGTTGAGACATTTCAGAGCAGGGTTAGGTCGTGAGAAGTGAGACGGTGTATGGAACGCTGCCATAACTGTAATGCAGTAGACGATATGTCGTACATGAGGTACGGTTAGCGGTTCGATATGAGATGATGGAGATGCGAGCAACGGTAGGACACCTGCTACCTGCAGCTCTAATGCTTTACAGTAGCACGAGGGGAACCGCGCCTGCCTGCCTACCTCCCTGCCCCAGTTCCAGCATCTCACCTGCTGTCTAGCTTTATTCTGGAGCTGTGAAGCAATTTTCTTCTTCTTGCTCTTCCTCTCTTCCTCTTTTATTATCTCTTTTCCTCATTCTCTCTTTCCGACAGGTAAATCCTCAAGAAAAAAAGCCCACCTGAATTCTGGTAAGTGGCATGCGGCGCGTTGGGGAAATGGAAAATTGGAAAATAGTTTAAATGTAAGAGCTAAAGAAGCTTGGAATGAATGAATAATGGAAGAATGCCTCAGTACTGAAAAAGCAAACAATGTTTAAATATACACGACTGACTATTCCGGGGAAATAACACTATTATAACTATTCTCATAGGAAAATGGTAGGTATAAGTCAATAACATTAGAATGTCAGATATTGCAGGGTGGCGAGCGCTCGGGAAACTCATAAGCTGCTCACCCAGTACTGTCGCAAGATCCTTTCTTTTTGTTCATTGCAAATAGCTTCTTATTTTGGTGTGCTGTCATCTATCAAATGACAGGGTGTTGTCATTTCTCATTTCTACCTTGCAGGCTTCGAAAATGGCAGTTCTAAAGATAAGTCGACCTACTGTTCTGAGGGCTATTTCTATAGCAGAATGCTCTGTGTGAGTGACGTAATCAGGTGAGTTCTGTCGACATCTAGAACTTATCATCGATATTCCAGCAGAATATCTCTAAGGAGACGGATAGAGTTTGGGGGTTTTCATTTGCCCAACCTCCAACCTCTGGAGTTGTAAACTAACTTCAGAGTCTAGACGGCAGGCACCATAAATATTAGATAAGGTGTTTGTTAACAGGTGGCCGTTGGAGAGATTCAAAATTGACATACTAAACATGCTTCACTGAAACTTTGACACTTGTTCCGTCTATGCCAAATGATTTTTTTCTTCTAATTCTTCTGAAAGGTTACGTACTACAGGAAATGGATTTAGAAGTAGAAAAATGTGTTGTAAAAATTGTTGTACTCATTAAACAAGTTGGTCAATTAGCTAAATAAAATACAATGCAAATCTGACAAGACGAAGGCGAAGCTGGAAAAACATTACGGCGAATGTTTGGCGAGTTTAGATGTGGCCAAACGAGCACAGGCGATGAGGATCGCTCCGCACGTCATCACATGTCCAGGTAACGGTTCCCGAAATATTTTTAAAAAAATCTTGGACGTGCTTATGGCTTGGAGGCCGAGGCTGCGTGGGATTGCAGAAGCTGTGGGAATTTCTGTAGATCGGGTACATAATCATTTGCAAATGAAACAATTATCGGCATTTGCTAACGATTGACAAGAAAAGAGAACGAGTTGTCACTTCCGCACACAATTTGGAGTTGTTTAAACGGAATTCAGGTGAATTTCGGAAACGGTGTGGGGTCCAGTGTTTACACCGCGTAAACGAACACTAAATTGCATCATCTGGAATTAATGCTTTTGTCTTCAGACCTCTTTTAATGTAGATGACTGAAAACTTCTGAAGCGCTGCAAAGATATACCGTATTTACGTGAAACTAATGCGCCATTGAATGTAATGCGCACCCCATTTGAAACTTAAAATCATAAAGTAAGATTTTTGGCATACTGTTGTGCGGTCTCTTAGAGACTTTAAAAACGATCAGAATGTAGAATTTATAAGTGGACTATTGTTATATCTTGGAGCACGTAGGACAAAACCCCATCACTCGTGCTGCCAGGACAGCTGGTGTAGGTCAAAGAAGAAAAATTTATTTCTTATGGTGTCACTAGTCACAGGTTGTCCGTTCTTCCTCCTTTCATGAACGAATTTCAAAACTTTTTCTTCAATGTCAGGATGCCTTCCTTGCAAGGACCAGTAAATTTCTTCCTACTTGCTTTAGTTGCAAACAATGTCAATTTCTGTTACCGCCACAAGCGAACGTTGCTCTCAGCTACATTGAACCCTCTTCCTGTCTTTCTGTTACCGTTTTTTAAGCAAAAAGTATTACTTTACACTTGCAAGTAGCATCACAAGATGTTCTCTGTTTACCCTCCATCTCGTCACTACTTACTATTCAAACGCTCTTTGCAATAATAGGCCAACAATACGAATAAAGAAATTGAGAACTACCGCAATGCATTATGACGTAATAAACGATAAATTTGAATGAAGGTACCGGCGAACTATGAAATTGATTTGCACTGGAATCTAAAATGCCATCAAATCTAATGCCCATAACAATTTTAAATACATTTGGACAAAAGGTACATATTAGATTCGCGTTTTTTTTTTTTTTTTTTTTTTGTTTTTTGTTTGTTTTTTTTTTTTTTTTTTTTTATTGATTTATTTACGGACGCTCTTTAACATCTCAGGTCATCAGCGTCCCATTCAACTCAGGGCGTGAAACGGCTCACAAATTTTGCTCAGAGGCCTCTCTTTCAGGCTTGAGGTTCTTTTTCGTGCTGTAAATGTACGACACGGGACCCACGGCTTTACTTCCCTTCCGAAGGAAGCCATACTTAGGCTTTTTACGCCCGAAAAAATCCATCGGTCCTGGCCGGGTTCTAACCCGCAATCTTGGGTTTAGGAGGTTAATACCGTATATTGAATGCATTGTAAAATGTAAGGATGGAAAATGCATACTCTTTGACATGCACCAAATGCAGTCTTTCAATGATTGATGCATAAAACTGTGGCTGGAGGGCACACAATATGAAAAAATTCAGGTTTTGGGTTATTAATCAAGCACACTGCATGCTTTTGGCTTTGTAACAATTGAAGTTTATATACCCAACCTTATCCTATGACACGTATTACACATGTAAAGTCGGAGAGGAATACAACAGGTTAAATGACTTCATTGTTGCTATGATGAAAGTTCTTGTAAAGGCCTCAGATAGTCAATGTCTGTGCTGATAAGTTACTGGTCTTACCTGTCACAAAACCCTGTCATAACCAGGTGGGGTGCTTGGATAATATGTGCAGTTTTCTTGCGTGAAAACTTAGAAAACAGCAAAACTTTCATATGCGCTTGAGGTACAACAGTCATCAATCATGCCAAACAATTGATCAACGACAGCTGAAGCTTTTCGCACGCAATGCATGGCTACAAGTGTTTACCTGAAGTGATTTAGAAGAAGAAGATATGGAGAAGGAGGAACAATGGAATAAGTTGACAACCTTAACAGAATCGCCAAAGCCAAACTTGCATTCGTTTTAAGGAACAATGCCGGATGTGAAAGCCTTTGCAACTTCCACTAAACTACCTCTCCATCCTTTTGCAAAATATATTCCATCGTTTCAGAAGATATTGAGGCAAGTTTCTCCGTTAAGCACCAGTGACTTTACATTGGAAAACTTGTGCGTAATCCAGTGTAACAAATTGATTGAAGCCCAGTAAATGCCACATTAACTTCCTAATATTGCTTGCTTTGTTATTTGCTACAGTGTTGAATAAGGAATGATAATGTCACTGATTAAAATAAGCATTTAATCAGCAGTTTTTTTTTATCTCTTGGTATACCTTTTCTTTTCTCATTCCAACCATAATTTTGCTTTTAAAATCTGTTCTCTAGCTATAGCATAAACCATTTTATCATAACATCATGCGAGGGTCTGAGATTACATATAAATTCACGAACGCATTGAGTTTATTTCTAAATATATATTAAATTCGGCATACATTCATTATATATTCACAAATGTACCCGGCGCCTCCACCAAATAGTCGCACAATCCACGACGAGGCTGGACGGGTAGTTTTTAAATGTACTCTATAACTAAGAGGACAGGTATAATTTAACAAAAATAACGAACTGATAGTTCCACAAGTATCAATTATATTGAAAGCATATTAAAGCTGCGAAACATTTTCAAATCCCGCTCGCCATTGTTAAGTACGTGACTGTAATAATATCCTTAGTGTGTAATTGTTACAACTATGTGTCTTCTTATAATTCAATTATTATACCCCATTATTACTTATCAAACACCCCTTATATCATAATATGGAAGATTATTATAAGTTTTAAAGGATAATTCCGGTTTTAGTTTATCTAGATAAGGAATAAAATCATGAAATATATGGACTTTTTTAAAAATAATTTGCGTTCGAAACCGTCATTATATGTTTTGTCAACTTATCTATACCTATTTTGTATGTTAAGTAATATAAATCTTCCAAAATAATCTTTACTGAATTTCCTTTAAATAATACAGACTATTCTTCTATTAATTTAGGGTTAAATAACTAACATTAATTAAAATATTTTATCTATAGCTGTACATATAACCAGCATGTATATCAAACTAAAACAGTAATAACGTAAAAGTATAACATTTGTTGTGTCTTACATTTCTGAAAATGTTTGGTAGGCGCCAAAAGTCGTTTTTCCCCCCTTGCTTTTAGTTTATTGCACATCTCTATAAGAAAATAGTATTACTTACGAAGACCAGACTGGATGCTATCTTTGAAAGAGGACACGTCATCTCTGTCGAGCAATTTATTAAGCTCATTTCCTTGATTTTCCCCCCACGACAATTTCGCCTGTACCGTAACAACACATAAAAATCAATTTTAAAGAAATGTCTTCCAGTCACATCAATTTTAAAGCGAAAAGAACCAAACCAGACTGATAAAGTGAGCTCATTTGGTGCTTTCATCATTTCTTTTTTCATTTTTATATGTTGCCATGACAACCAGCATGTATTGTGGACGAAAAGAAATGAGCATCATGATTGTGAAAGTACTTCGTTACAGTCATTCGTTTTCGACGATTTATTTCACTATATATTTTTTCCCTTCTTTAGTCCTACAGGCTTGTTTCGGTTTGTTTCTTTATTTAAACTTTAACTTTCTTTAACTCTATGTTTTCTGCAGCTACTTTGTTATGTAGGATGCATTGAGAATGTCTTAGCTATAAATCGTAATTTATAGCTTTATTTATTAGCTATAGTGCTTTAAAATCTCGTTTCAAAATACATTTTTTTTACGTGCTCACTACTCCGATTATTACCAGTAAGTAAGATAACTGTTTTCAACTGTTCATACCATTGACAAACAATGAAAAACCGAAATGTAAAGACTTACAATTGTACAAAAAGTTGACAACTATGCATGCGCAAAATATACAATAGGCATGATCTGGGTATTTCGCGGCATTGAATTCTGAATACGCATATCTGCATTCTCCTAAGGTTTATTTGGGGACGCTTTTTAACATCTCAGGTCATCAGCGTCCCATTCAATTCAGGGCGTGAAAAGACCGATAATTTTGCTCAGAGGCCTCTTTTTTCAGGCTTGAGATTTTTTACATGCCGTAAATCTACGACATGGGACCAATTACTTCACTTCTCTTCCGAAGGAAGCCATACTAAGGACTTTCACGCCCGAAAAAAAATGCATTGATTCTGGCCGGGTTTACACCAGAGATCTTGGGGTCTATGAGACAAGTATGGCTACCACTAGATCACCAGGACTGACTTTTCATTAGATGGCTACGTAAAATAAAGTGATACATTACTGAACACAAACCAATAACATTCATTTTTGTTTTAATACGTTAAATGGAACGGGCATCTGTATGCCACTGAAACTGTAATAGCTTGCTAACAATTATCTTAATTGTCTATTGTCCAAGTATTTTTTTAATATCTTAATACATTTACTATAATTAATTACTATTAATACTAAAGCAAATCGTATTGTCTTTTCCTCTTTTCATTCTATTTTATTATTACTATTTTTACCATTAATATTCAATTTATTAATGATACTCTTATGTGGTAAAATATTGCCAAGAAAATGAAAACAGAAAAACCTATAAATCGGTGATATTTATGCACTGAGGCTTGCTCCTGAATACTTGCTTATTTTATATATTTATTCTAAAGAACACCACCCCCATCCCTTTGCAATATTTTTCTGTACCGCCCCTCATCCTTGTACACCCAATATCGCGCGTTCAGTCCCTGGCCAGGGTCGATGGATTTTTTCGGGCGTAAAAATCCTAAATAGGGCCCCCTTAAAAGTGAAATAAAACCATGGACCCCTTGTCGTAGACTTACGAAACGTGAAAAAACCTCAAGCCTGAAAGAAGATGCTTCTGAGAAAATTTATCGGGATCGAATGGGAATCTCAGGACCAGTGCGTTCGTAAATAAACCATATTAACTGCTCTCACTTGCTTATCGAGTAATGGGTATCATATTGTAAAACTGCTGTAAAATGCGGGGAAGTAATATACGGTTCAGAGGTCATTAATTATAGAACTAAGTTACGCTTAACCACATTGCAGTTGTCACCCACATAATTACATGACGTACGGGTTACCCTATAAACATTATTTATTTGCACGAATATATTACATATCTTTTTATGTCCAGCCAGGAATCCAACTCTGGGTTCTAAGCACAGAGGCCAGGTGTTGTGCCTACTGCGCTATGAGGCCAGTTCTCCTCCTTGAAGCGCCATGGTGACCTCTGCATCCTCTACCTCCGTCTTACGATTTCATTGATAGAGGGCAGTATTGTAGGGGAGCGTGTGATCAGCATACCAGCACCCCTGCTTATCACGCGGCTATCGTGATCGAAAAACGTCACCTCTCCATCTGGCAGCTTCCCAAATGTCCTCCGGAGGCGGGGTGGGACCTCCCTAACTTAGGAAAATGCAGGTAACGGGAATCGAACCCGGGCCTCCCGGTCCGCAGTCAGCAGCGCTAACCGCTAGACCAAGGAGGTGGTCTATGAGCTCTGTTAGTTTTACTAAATGACACGTTTATCTTAACTAAATACAGTATTAGTCATATACGTGTATTATTGGACACGTGTTTTCAGCTTTCTGACCAATGGCGACTTCTAAAATGAGCAATATGGTTAGTAAATAACCAATATACACACAGGTACATTCACACACGACCGGCATGGGTGGCCGAGGTCGTAAAGGCGCGCACTCGTGAGCGGGAGGTCTGGGATTCGATTCCCGCTAGGATCGTCCTCCCTGACTGAGAATATTTCCAGGTTTTTCTCAGTCCTCATAACTGGCAAATGCCGGGGAGTTACCCTAAATTAGGCCTGGAACGATTCCTTCCTTAAAAAAAATCCTTTGCCAATATATCATTTCATCTCATGTATCATCAGTGTCCATCGCCTGTGGTGCCTCAGTAATAAATAAAACGGGCGTTAAACACTATTAAAAAGAAACACTCGGGTACATAGCAAGGAATTTAATTTTAGTCCTACTTTAATATAATTTTAGTATAATTTTATTAATATTTACAGATCAGCCCTTAACTATTTTATAGTTTCGTTTACCTGTAAATTTCATATATATAGAGGAAATCTAATTGAGAAATCTTGTAGCAAAATTTATGTTCAAATCATATTTGACGTTATTGTGACACAGTTTCCGAACAATGGGTTTATCTCTGAAATGTTTTAACCTAATTCTAGTTCCAATTATTTACCTTAGCCGGTAATTCTGATATGATAGTTGCATCAATTACGCTTCTGTTGATTTTCATCCGAATGCTAAACATATTGTACTTAATATAAACAGAGGTTTAATCACAACCCTGTCGACCTCTCTAATCATTGTCAACAGAATGCACTTTGCCCATTACCTGTAGGTATTAACAGGTAAACGAATTCCTTGCCGCAGGGATGTATGTACATTACAGCCGTCCTAGAAGGTCTAAATATGAGGTCATCATTGCAGTCAGAAGCTCTGATTTGATCCTATTTAGTGGGATTATCCTAGATCTAATCGCTTGAACTGGAAATTTAATAGTCCTTATAGAGTAAAAATTGCAATTGTTTTTCTACTAAAAACAAAAGACGAACTGATAAATCGTCGTGGTAACCAAGTTAGAGAAGGAACAGCTTGGGTCGGTGCTGCTTGGAGCTGGAGGAATGTGCTGATAACGCAATGTCAGCGGAAGGCATTGTTCCCGAGTAGCGCAGGTATCGTAAACACAGCCTGTGCTTGTGCTGTGAGGCGTTTAGAAGACATTGACCACTACAGACAGAAGTTAACATGCTCAACATTTCCTAACTTAATAACCAATTAATATATAATTGAACAAATTCATAGACCTCATTTCTGGTCAACACATGTCATAAATTGTTACTTTGTATAAATTTGTCTGCTTATTAATGCATACTATTAATAGAGATTTAATTTTTAATTACAGCTGGTTATATTTACAGCATTGTGGTTAATATTGCTGACGCCTGTATTTACAAATATCACAAAGGGAGGGTGCCACCTTCCCCCATATATAACACAAGTTGGCGCCTGTGTTCCGGAGTGAATGGTTGTTAATCCAAAGCTCAAAGTTTCGGAAATTCATTTGACTATGATAATCTCCCGAGCTTTCATTTCCTTCAAAAATTAATAATGAATAACTTCACAGACACCATTTTGGATCATGCATGGGCAACCGGATCATGGATCCTGCATGACAACTGAAATTCGGCTTAGTCAATACGGCTGGTTGACTTTCATTTGGCCAGCATTTCCTAAATTAAATTATTGTTCATTCAAGTTTCATTAATGTTTATATTAAAAAAGAAAAATAAACTTTTGGTAAAATGTAACTAAAATAACTAGAAAAGCATAAATATATTGTATATAATGTTGTACTTTTGATGTTTTTGCTTCTAAAATCGGCTCAGAGATGGGTTTAGAACTCAATGACTCCACGTGATGTCGCTTTCACAGACACATCTAACATGTGTTAACAGCTCTTAAATGTGGAAGTTACATATTCTTTAATTAAAACGTCAACTATACAGAAAATTTACTTTTTCTTTTCAGAATAGGCATGAAAATGTATGTGTTTTTCACTGAAGTAAAAGGTAACTATGCAGAATTTACATTAATTGGTTTGGATAAATCGTGTTTTTTTACTCTGGTTGTGCAGTTACGCTTTTTATTTATTTATTTTTTTTTTTTTTTTGCCATTGAATAACAGTCAAGCATTTTTTATGAATTATCATTAGTATTACTTTACTTTTTCTCTAAAATTCCTCATTTATATTAACTAAGAACATTTGGTTTATTTTATTTACAGATGCTCAAGGCGTGAAACGGCTGTAAAATTTTGCTCAGAGGCTCCTTCTTTCAGGCTTGAGGTTCTTTATCGTGCCGTAAATATAAGACACGGGACCTATGACATTACTGTCCTTTCGAAGGAAGCCACACTTGGGATTGAATCCGTGATCTTGGATTTAGAAGAAAAATATAGTTACCACTACATGTAACGTTTCTACGTTTTACCGGAATACAGAAAAGATAGCTTACGAAGCTGTTGAGAATGCTTTTACCATATGATCTTATTACCTGATAGGAAGGAGAGAAGACTAAGTAAAGAGTTGTGATTGGTGTTACACAAAATTACTGAATGAAAAAAAAAAAAATCACAAATACTGTCTTGGTTGTTAAGCTTTGTGCATTCAATTTTTGGAAGTATTTTTTCATGCAAAAACAGTCTAACATAACTTTTTTAATAGTGTTAAACGCCTGTTTTTACTACTGAGGCACCACAGGCGGTGGTCACTGATGATATATGAAATAATGATAAAAAAAATTATAAGGAAAGAAGCATTCCAGGCCTAAGTTCAGGGTACTTCCCCGGCATTTATGAGGAATGGGAAAAATCTGGAAAAAAAATCTGTCAGGGAAGGCAAGAATCGAACCCCAGACCTACCGCTTACGACTCCTAATATAACCTGAAATAATAATATCCAAGAAAGAATCACTGATTTGGCATTATATTATTATTTGATGGAACACGTCTCAGCGCTTTTAAGATATGCCAGTGATGAAAATTTTGAACTTGCAACTCAATACGAAGATAATTCTGAAGCACATATTTAACATTTACTGTCTTCACAACTATACTTTTGTTAAATATAAAACATATGCATCATTATAAATACCGTTTATATACTGCATTAATATGTCCTTTTATTTTAAAACAGCATAGAAAAAATTAAACGGAAGAGAGCATTTTAAGTTTCGTTTTTAAGCATCCCCCACTCCTAATGGTCAAATTTCCATAATTTTCGGAAACTATTTTATATATTTTATTTAAATGATATATGCCGAATTTTGTTGAGAAGAACGAAATATTGGAGCAGCTTGAGCGATTTTTAAATTTTGGGTTTCAGGTAAACCTGCACTCCTGTTGGCTCGATTTCATGGATTTGCAGAAACTATTTTTTCTTGGTTTATTTCAATGGAATATACGAATTTGCTTTAAAAACATTTAAAATTGCGTCCAGTAGTGCGATTTTAAAATTTGGCTTTAACCCCCACTGGGTTTCCAGGTATACCCCCACTCCTAATGGCCCGATTGTCATATTTAATAAATACTTATCAATTTATTTTAAAGAAATCTACGAGTCGTTTGTTAATTGATGGCAAATACCAGTTTTGTGGGGGGAAAAAATTGGGACAGCTAGAGTGAAAACACATGCGCACATATATGCATTTTTATATTTTTTATTAGTTAATTGTAGATGTCTATTAGGTACGATCGATGCAGATTTGGATAGAATTTAAAATCGTTCAATGGGTACAACTGCAATAATTTACATTCCTCCAGAATTCGCTAAAAAAAATAAAATGGCTAAAAAATAAGTAGATTTTCGCGCTGCCCATCACAATAGATTCATTCCTTCGGAAGAGAAAAGAGAGAACAGAAGAGATTAAGCGAAAGGAAGAAGGAAAGAAAACAATAATGTAAGAAATCATAAATATACCTTTAAGAATATAGCAAGAAAGAAAAAAAAATGAGGTAGAAGAAAACAATTAAAAGAAACGAAAAAAAAAAGGAGAAATAAAACAAAACGTATGAGAGGGAAGATAATAGATAAAAAGTAGAGAAGGGAAGGGAGAAATTTCAGGGAGGAGGAAGGAGTAAAAAGTGAAAGAGACCTGAAAACAAAGAATGAGGACAAGTAGGAAACTGAATAAGAAAAGTTAAACACAGAAGGCAGAAGAAGAGGACGGGACATAAATGAAAGTACGGCGTTTGGAAGAGGAAGCAAAGCAGAAAAACGAGAGCATAAAATGGATGAAGAGTAAGGCAGAGGGAGCATGAAGAAAAAACGAAGAGGAAATTAGAAATAGCGAGGAGAGAAAATACGGAAAGGAAAAGAAATTAGAAGATGAAGTGAAAACATTACGAAAGTAGAAACAAGTAATGAGCTTCTCCTACGGGAGAATGCTCCCCAATGAGTTGTAACATTTGTGTAATGTGGGGTTTTCCTGTAACTGGCATGTTTTTACAGCGAACGAAAACGATAACTATGTATTTCAGCAGTTTGCCCTAAAGATAAACAAACGCCGGCCGCCGCAAAGAGAAGAGAGCCGAGTTTTAATGCTTTTGTTATAATCCCGCCGGCAGAGAGTGCGTGAATTTCTTGTTTGCTGTATCGAATAAATTTAGACGGAATGCTTCATATTTCCCTTCCAATCAATTTTACATGCCCTATCTGCTCTGTGTTTATCAGGCTGGGGCTTTTACACCATTAGAGGCATAGGTTATAATCCTGGGGGAACAACAACTTAATGTTACGAAACAGAAGCCCTTTCTACCGGGCAAATATCCCATTAAGTGGTAAAATGGAGCATTGAGTGTTAGGAAGTACTAACGCATTAGAAACTGCGTTAGAATATGGTTATCAGTTACTAAACGTTCTTCTTGCACTAAAGTGATTTCCTACAACGGAAAAAATTTGTTTCTTTTCCACTACATATCTATCTCTTCACATCTGTTTACTGTCTGTATTTATCCACTCGTTTATGTATTATCTACGAACTTACATGCTTCTAATTATACTAAAGCTCACTTTAACAATTTATAAATATCTTACCTGAAGCCTAAAACAGACTCGAACCCGCGCCATTTCAATCACAAGTCAAGCATCTAGACCATACGCTACAGAAACTTTCAGATGTTCCTTATATAGCATCCAATTTGTATTTTAAATTACAAATTAATGAATCTAACTGAAAATACTATCAAAATTAAAAGTTTTGAATAAGTATTAAACGAAATACAACTATGCATAATAATTTATAATAAGAAAAGAAAAGCAATATTATAATCCATGAATTCATTTCAACACGAAAACATTTATCACTGGACCAGACGGCATATAAATAAAAAAAAGTGAAAGTCTACTATGTACTTTGTCAACCTTGCTATTACTTACAGAATATGCGAGGAAATAAGTTCAAAACGAGTGAAAAATTAAGTTCATTAATTTTGAAATGTCAAAAAGATATAAAACAAAACCAAAAAGTTTTAAAATATAAGAATGGGTAACATAACTTGAATTCTAGCTTTATTTTAATAGACCGATGGGAAAAAATGGAATTCGTAATTAATATATATGTACACACATACACTAACCTTAACCTAATTTCAGAAGAATCCTAGAAACCCAGTGGTCCTTTTCGTAAGTATAAATTGATAGCGGATTGTGTGGTACTAAGTTTAGCGGATAAATGATTGTAATGTAAAGAGAGCACAGTGTTGTTTTGTAGTGTTGAAAATACTGGAAATGAGTAACAGTGTGTTGTATTTGTGTAAAAGTGTATCCTTAACGTATAGGAAAGTGCAGTAAAGGTTAGCCATATGATGGTCTATAATTAAAATTGACAAATGATTTTCAGTTGTGAAATAAAAGGAAGCGATAATGTTGGACGCTTTAAAAAAGAAAGCACAGTTAATTAGGTTCCTCGACAGTACGAATTTAAGAAATAACAACACTTAATTACTTACCCACAGAACGATTAAAGTGTTCCCTTGTTGTGAAATATGAGGAAACAATTTCGTAGCACAATTTCCAAGGCCGGAGCACGTCACCTGTTTCTTATATGAGAACACTTGATTATACTTTTCACATCTTAATCCGAACACTTCCTATTTTCCGAAACTAATATAGGTTATGGAGCTCTTACGATTTGCACCTTTAACACTGCTCAAACCTCATCCAACACAACTATGTCAGTGCGTATAAATAATACATAAACACTTGCATTATTAAAAAAGAACGATTCGGACACAACACACTTTGCAATTAATGAATATTGCCGTACGGCATTTACCTACCTACTGGCTTGCAAGTAGCATGCATGACCTTGTTTACTGAATTCCCGCCAACTTGCTGCTCTCTGTTTACTGGGAAAGCAAATGCCGTGCGAAAATCCGCAAGTATATGGGCTCACGAAGTGTGTATGCAAGAAGTATGAAAATTAAAGAAGAAATGGGCAAACAAGGAAGAGAAACAAAGAAAATAAAATCGCGAGAAGAGTATAAGGAAAGATTAGAAGATAACGGTTAAAGAGAAACAAATATTAAGAAACAGAGTTACACAGAAAAGGCAGTAAAAACGAAAGATAATATAACTAAGGCAGGCATTACTGTCAAAGGAAAAGAAAACAAGAAGAAAAGAGGAGTAAGAAATAACAGACGGATATGCAGAGTGTTAATGATAGTAGAGTGGTCGTATATAAGCTGTTTGAGATAACAATGGGTTCGGTCCATGACTAAAAATAGCATATGTTGATATCACATGCTGATATCAATATTAAGGCAAGATCGAGTGAAAAAATGATTATGATTGTCTTCAAAAGTGCTCCGAGAGCATAAAATGCCAATTTTTAGCAGCTCATTATCATCGTTTTAAAGATTTAGTGCCACAAATCTCAAACTAATCATTTAACTGTGTGCCTCAACTAAAAGAAGCCTCTATTTACTCGCGTGGCCTAATGCACGGGTTCTCAACCTATGTCGAGTTACTGCCGGGTGGCACGTAAAAGTTTAGCAAATGAAATAAATAAGCATTTGTTTTACAAACAACACATATTCAATTATTTTACTGGTGAGCTCTGACTTGCCCGGTTGGCTTACAGTTTAAAAGTTGCGCTCACTTCCATATTCTTGTTACAGGATATAGCAGTGGTTCTTAAGAAAAACCTAAGCTTGAAAACTGGAAACACACTGCCCTTTGCATTTTTGGATGCTTTCTCAAGTGAAAATAAAATTCCTCTTCAATGTGAACTGGCAGTGAATATTAAGGAGCACCTCATCTCAGATTTCAATGTATGAGGGTAGGTCCATAAGTTCCCGGTCTAACCATTTTCTAGGTATGATATAGACAAACTCTATATTTCACGTTCAATATTATTGCAATACACTTGTCACATCTTTGAATAACATTTCAACCCCCCCCCCTTCCAACAATCAGAAGTCTTGTCAGCAAAACGGGCATAAACAGCATCCATCACTTCTTTGTTACACTTAAATTACCTTCCTCGAAAGTCCTTCTTGAGTTTTGAGAAG
The DNA here is from genome assembly GCA_030762175.1 of Metallyticus violacea. Lineage (NCBI taxonomy): Eukaryota > Metazoa > Arthropoda > Insecta > Mantodea > Metallyticidae > Metallyticus > Metallyticus violacea. The sequence continues at coordinate 66,214,261 of CM060837.1, forward strand.
AGGAAATGGCCACTGGGAGCTTGATCTGGGCTATAGAGTGGATGGTCGATCTCTTTGAAGCCACATTTCTTCACAGCTTCCTTTGTCACAAGAGCTGTGTGCGAAGGCGTTTTGTCGTGAAGAAGGTGCACACCACCACTCAGCTTTCCTCGCCTTTTCTCTTTAATGGAAGCACGTAGTCTGTGCAGTAGGCCAGCATAGCACTCCCCATTTACTGTGGTGTTTCTCTCTTTGAAGTCAATGAAGAGTATTCCTTCACAGTCCCAAAAGATTGTGGCCATGATCTTCTTGGTTGACTCAGTGACCTTGGCCCTTAGAGGCGGCGCTTCATCAGGTTTACGCCACTTCATTGATTTTACCTCTTTTGAATAAGTGGTCATAGTGGAGGACCATAGTTTCACCTTCTGTAACAATGGTTTGCAAAACTTCTCTCTTGTTTGCCACGTCAGAGCTCCAAAAATACCTGACAACAGATGACTCGTTGCTGCTTTTGGACTGAGGAAAAATGTTTAGGTACCTATCTTGCATTTACCTTATTCAAGTTTAAATGCTCATGAATAATTGAAAGGAATGTTGTTTTGTAAAGGTCCAACCTTGCTGCTATTTCTGTAACTTTGAGCCGCCGGTCTTCAATAATTTCTCCTTCCACAAGAGCGATGTTTTCAGAAGTGAGCACCCCCAAGGGCCGACCTGCACGCTCTTCGTCTTGAATGCTTTCTCAACCCATTCGAAAAAAGTTTGGCCTATTCTTTTACGGTAGAATATGAGGGGGATGCTTCCCCATTTTCACCGTTCAATCGCTGTTTAATTTCATTTGAAGTAAGTCCTTCTTTTGTGAAGAACTGAATAATAGCTCGATACTTCATTTTACATGTCACAATCTTCTACACATAGTCTTCTTTATGCAACTGCCTGAACAACTGAACACAGCGGAGCGGAAGTTTCAGCTTCAATTATTTACTTAACTGATAAGGGTTTTGTGAACGCGATATCGGCGAGGCCGAAAACTTACCCTCATATACTTCCCTGAAAACCTAGCTTCAGAATTTTGGATTAGAGACCCTTTTTCTATTGCTGAGACCTTACCAGAAACCCTAACTCCTTCCGAGAAAGACGAATTGATGAAGCTATCATGTGATGGAAGTTTCGAGCAAATGATCAAGCAGATAGATTTAACAGACTTCTTGTTGGCGAGAAAAAACAAATAACCAATAATCACAGAAAAAAACTGTAAATTTTTTGTAGCGGTTTGTGAATGTGGATTTTCTTCTCTAATTTATTTAAAAAAACAAGTATAGAAATAATCTGGATGTTGATCCCAATTTAAGACTAAAAATTAAGTTGGTTGAAAGCAAACATTAAATAAATGTTTAGTTAAACAAACACAACCTTCGCCTTGAAACAAAAGTCATAAATTAGTTAAATTGTAACGTTAATAGTTTTCACTGATTGTAAGTCTGGGTACCGCAGTACCAGTATCAGGAATATTTGTTTGTTGAAGTTTGCCTATATATATATTTTAATCTTAACAAAATTAATTTTTAAAACATTTCACAGAATAATCCACTGAATAGGAATAGATGGAATAGCTTTGTTCTTCAGTAAATGCCAAATTCTAAATATTACATGCAATAAATAAATCATTAATATTGTTATTAATGTAGGAAATACTTAATTTTACCCTTGTACCACAAAATCAGCATTTCCCTCATAAAATTTGCTTACTGGTGCATCTAATATCCTGCCTTGAATGTAATAGTACGTCAATGGAAAAGATTGAGAAATCCCTAGCCAACGTGAAAGGCAGTTGTTCCGACGGTCGCAGGTTCGAGCCTATTGAGGCAAGTAATTTGTTTTGTTATTATTTAATATGAAATAGTAGAGCAGTAGTAGTAGTAGTAGTAGTAGTAGTAGTAGTAGTAGCAGTAGTGTACTTATTTGCAAAATATATCTGTTTAAAATGTAGCTCATCCATGTCGCACTGCTCCTGGGACCGTACGTGCTTTCCCAATACACTAGGAAAGATATTAAATTTACATAAAACAATATTTAACACTTAAGAGAAAATCATTATATATAATATATAAAGTGTATATATAATGAATAAATAAATGAACATATATGTGATAGAAAAAATTCAAAACACATAAATAAAATAAACAGAAAAGAGAACAGTGCACGAGTAAATAATTTACACTGCCACACATATATGTACAAAAAATTCCAAAGATATAGTGATTCTTGCTTCCTTGCCTCTTCCAATTTGAGATATCTCACTTTATTTAAAATTTTACTTACTCCCTCTTCCTCCTTATCTGCCAGCAAAGTCTAGCACTGCCATTGACCTCTTCCACCATTAACAAACTAGGCCGGTAGATATCTCTTCCTCCATTCTTCCATCCCCTTGCAATACGCCAGAATATACTCCCAAGATTCTTTATCTGCACACTTATGGCAGATTCTTGTAACCTTCCTGTAAGGTACTTTAGTCACTCTATGCGCCTAACCTTATGGTAAAACGATAGACGTACTGCGATACGCGTACTGAATGACACGATTCTGTTTTGTAAACACAATAATAAATTTCCTTGTTTAGCGTTTTGTACGCTGCGGATTGTGTGTGAGACAAAATGAAGAACGTTTACACTTTCTTTGAACTTGCAGATATGTATCTTTTTAAGGAGAAACAAGAACTGATATTTAGGCTTGGCTTCGAAATGTGAAAAGACAGTAATGCATTCCCTATCTCTAATTACTTGTCTAAGACACCCCTGTACTCTCTGAAATTATTTGCTATGTTTCATTAACATCCTGTATAATACGATGGTGAGTCAAAATGTAAATTTCGGAGCAACATGTGTACCCGCTAGTGTTTTATCCCACTACCAGTGACGTACTGGCCTATTCAACAACACATAAATATTTTTTCCCCTTGCTTCCCAGTGGAGAGATGGTAAATTAGGTTCTGTACCTTTGCGTGAATCTATTAGACTGCTTTGGTGTACGCGTTCTTGTTAATAATGATGAGTGGGTCCTTGCAGATGGTGCATCCAGATGAGTTTTTCTATTGATTTTGTGTAGGCGGCTAGCCAAACAGTAATTGTGTCTGATATCCTGGTCGCTTTCGTTCCAGTCACTTCCTAATGAATTGTTCGCTATGGCATCAACGGAAAGATGTCTTAAGGTATCGTAAATCTGGTAAGGAATCCCTTTATATCAAAATCAAAAATGGAAGAGAAGAAGGAAACAGGGAGGCAATGATGTGGAAGCAGAGAATGAATGAATTGTGTTTAACGCCCGTTTTTGCTACAGGCGGTGGACACCGATGATACTTGAGACACGTTCCAGGCCTAAGTTCGGGTACCTCCCCGGCATTTGCCAGTTATGACGACTGAGGAAAACCTGAAAAAAAAAACTCGATGAGGGACGGCAGTTCTGGCGGGATTCGAACTCCAGACCTCCCGCTCTCGAGTGCACGCCTTAACGACCTCGGCCACCCGTGGCAGTGTGGAAGCAGAGACTAAGGAGAAAACTTAGTAGTAGAAATGTGAGAAAAGGGAAGAATAAAAAAATGAATAAAGAATATAAGGAAAAGAAAATAACTGTATAAGATCACTGGAAAAAGGGGGGGGGGGCAATGTGAGAAAATAATGGAAATACACAAAAGACAGACAAGAAATGGAAGACGAAGAAAGAGAAATGAAAAACAAAGTAGAATATGAAGTAGTTCTTGCCTTGACCTCGTCTCAACATCACTGGGCTCTTGTTTTGCTACATACGCTGTAAGTGGATACATGTAGAAAGTTGGCAAACAGTTTGCTATTATACCAGACGCAATGTCTGCAACAAGAGATTGTATCTGCCTCTGGTCTGAATAACAAACCGCTCAGATTGACCGAGTTCCTCACAACAACACGTATTCTTATTTGCTGAACTGAAGAAAAGAAATAAGAAGGGAATTATTAGTACATTAAGGTCTTGAAATTAGGGAATTAAAGCACATTTAGGGGGAAAAATGTTAATTTGGTATACTCTGATTCAAACATTTGAGATTTTACATGCCTTTAAAATTTCACTTTAATGAAGTAATGCCTTATCCGTAGGTCCTACATCTCTATTAATACCGCACAGAAATTCCTGGTGCTTCAGAGCGGCCTTAGACCATTCTGCTCCGCCGATACAATAGCAAACGATACTCGGTCTAAATGCAAAACACAGCCTTGCGTAAATGTTAAACTGCACGCATTAAAACAAACGTAACGGCACATTTCAATTACTAAATGCAACGTGAGACAGTTATTGCAAGTAGACATTAGTGCAAACCATTTCAGACCAACATATAGGTGCTATACCGTTTAGAGAAAAGCATGGCAAAATAGGCTGCAAATGGTCGTGATCAAACATTAAAACCTTTTGGCTAACAAAGTAGTGTGCAGTTATATACTAACGAGAGAATCGCTTTCAATTCTGAATGTTTTAAGCTGTTCTAATGAATAGCAATGGGTTAGTTCTACCTATATCTACGTTGAATGTTGCCATTTGTACATCTTTAAAAAAATTGAAAATATACAAAGAGTTTTAAGCTCCGTTCACAATGAAAATTAAACGTAAGGTAAACTTAAAAAAATAACGCTAGATGCTATGTATTGTAATGGAACCATTCACAATGAAACACGTAAACGTAAAAATAAATGTACAATTAGACGTAAACTTAGAAGCTGGCAAGGTCCAAGGTTTTGAGTCTACGTCTAGCTTAAACTTAAGAAATCGGCCAATCAAAACACAGCTGCTCTGTTTGTAGAACTCTGTGGTACACGGAGCACGGAAATCAAATGCAACTCTTGCTGCTGCAAGTCCCGAGTCAGCTAGTGACCTCCACAGAGAGCTAGATAATAAGGCTTTCAAGCGAATAGTACCATGCGCATATAAATTTATGTTTATGAACTTTTTTACTGTTTCATCCAAAGAAATTTTCCACCATTACAGTGATTTACACGTCCCTATCAATTTATATTTACAAATAACCATAAGGTCCACCGGTTTCTATGATTTACCCGAGGATAGCGTTAGGCTATATTTTATATGAATTAATTGTGAATTCCAATAAGAGAAGATTTGCCACCGACACAATATTTTATTCTCCTAACAATCGCCTATCAATTTATGTTTAAAAGTTACGGAGGACAACGCATAGGTTACAACATGTTTAACAAAAATATAATACATGCAACATTTACACTGCAGCCACGCACAGTAGTTCGGCTCCCTCCGCTGTCGCTCGGGACTTGCAGCAGAGGTTGCTCCATGCTCCGTGTAAGGGCAAGTTATGGTAGAGAGAGCTGAAGGTCAGTGACTCTGTTGACGTAACGGCGTCAATGGATAAAAGATTAATTGCATTATAAGAAAGCTATCCTTGCTCATATTACTCCAAGTAAATTAGTTATTGCACTTTGCATATGCATCAACGCTACCGGCGTTTACTCAGAAGCAGCCATTTTCAATCAGCTGTTAGTAGATCTTCACTTGTTCTTATTTTTGGTTGCCTAATACGTACGTTTGCGTCTTTCATTGTGAATGCCTACATACTACTATGTTAACGTGTTACGTCTTATTTTATTATGTTTTTCGGTGCCCAGTAAGTACAATTGATGGATATTTGGAAAACTAGTTCGGAATTCGCTAAAAGTTCCGTATAATAAAATACAATAGTGACAACAATTTCTGTGCATACGTTTCTACGGATAGCAAAAACTCTTCAGGATGTAGGGCCTATAGCAATAATATACAGTCTCTGTTGGGGACGTTTTCTTCTTCCACGTTGTCATTACTGGAATTGCTAATAACTCTCGACTCGTCCGCTGAACAGATTTTTAGTACTGCGCATACTATACATTCTCTTCTGACACAAGCGGACATCCTTTACAGAGACACCCCGTCATTTGGATCTGATTGAACCACCTTAAGACCCAATCTTCGCCGATACGCCCGCTGAACTGTAACAACTGAATTATCTTTCGCGAATTCCAAGACAATAAAAGTTTTCGCTCGCGAGTTGCCTTTTTTTTTTTTTCCGTTACCTGGATACATAACAAAAAACGAAATCTGGACATGTAGAATTGAAACTTCCGCCGTTACTCTTCAATTTAAGTTATAATTCAAAATTATATTGTTGATCTATTTATTTACGAACGCTCTTTAATATCTCAGTTCATCAGTTCCCCATTTAATTCAGAGCTGAAATGGCCGATAAATTTTGCTCAGAGGTCTCTTCTTTACGCTCGAAAAAAAAAATCATCGACTCTGATCGGAGCTGAACCTGCAATCTAGGGTCTACGAGACAAGTATGGTTACCACTAGACCACCATGGCCAACAAATTATATTGTATATCGCAGAGGAAAAAAAATAAGTTTAAAAACCGCTATAATTAATCATTTGTGAACACGCTGTATTTAAAGAAGCGAGGTAATCAATTTCAAATGAAGTTAGACCCAGCTGTTGTGTAGAGTGGGGCCCAAATAAATGAACAGCAAGATATAATGATGCTGGATTGGCATATGCAAGTAACTTATTCAAAATAAATATCGTCTTAACATAGCTAGTAAATAAATTTATAAATGCCTTACAAAGAATGAAATGTGTTACATGACATGCTAAAAATATAAAATTTAAAACTGGCGAGAAGTACTGAGATGACGATGAAAACCTTAAACGCCTTGCAAGAAACGTTAAAATAACTCGCCTTTGCCCTGCCTCCTGTTCCTTCTATAGAGTTTTCTCATATACAGCCAGCCCACATTTCCCGTTTCTTATTGACTTTCACACGTTTCCCTCTGCGTCTTTTCTTCTGCAGATAGCTTTCTTGCTTCATTTGTCTTTCTGTCGCCGAGGATTTATATCAAGGGATGTCCCGAGTTTGGCCCTACAAAATTGATACAATTTCCTTTCAGTCGAGCACATAAAAGAAACATAGAAAAAATGAGCAGATATTGTGGAAGGAGAATTTTGAAGAAGATGTATGGTCTCTTTTCAGCATTTCAATTTTCTTTCTCTATTTGAAACTCATCATTTTGACTGGTTTGATTTCTTCATGGAAAGGGGGGGGGGGTCTTCTGAGGAGAAAGGGTTTCCATTTTGCTCATAATGTTCTAAATTAAAAGGGGCCAAAATCATATTAAATCAAATTAAACTTTCCTAATAAAAATTCTATATGAAATCCAACGACACAGAATATTAGCATTACTTTGGTAAGAGTATTTACAAATAGGGTTAAGAGATATAAGATTATGTGAAGGCAGTTTTTTTATTCGTTGATTTCCTTGTTATAAAGCGATAAATAAGTTGTGAGATCATAAGAACATTGTCCCGAAAATAATAGTAAAAAAAAACAGTGTTTTATTGTAAGACTTGCGATTAAAGATTATTACTGAATAAATCCTACTATATAGTTGATATTGCAATTTCTATAAACCTTTACGCGCCTAACAATATAAAATTTAAAAAGGGTAATAAATAATTAATTGAAATTGTACTAGATTCCCTACGGAGGCCGTAAAAACAAAAATATCGGCTAATATCTCTCTCTTCTCTCTGTGTGTGCGCGCGCGCCCGACAAAAAGTGCATCAATATTATCTTGTTCTAGCTATAAAAAGTTGCTATAAAAATAATTTCTTTAATTTTATTTGGAATACGCAAGTATTGCTAATCGCGTTTATTCATGGCTTTGCACGGCCGATCGAGAAGTCAGTTACATTATTTTGAATTTTAGAGTGCTGGTAGTTTGCTCCTATATCAAGTGTAAGACAAATATATTGCTTACTAAATAATTTATATACATGTCAACCTAATTAAATATATGCTAACATAATATAAAACTTTCAAAATAATTTAATACTTTTTAATCTAAACAAATACGTTTCGACTTTATGAAACACATATGAACCTAATAAAATATATGTCAATCTAATTAAATACAATTCAACCTAATCAAATACGTTTACATTTACCTAAATACATTTCAACCTAATAAAATCCTGTCAAATACACCTCAAAATAATTAAAAATATGTCAACTTAATAAAATACGTGTTAACAAAATTAAATAAATGTAAACATAATTAAATACATTTAAACAAATTATATACACATGAACCTAATTATATACATTTCAAAATATGTATATATGTCAACTTAATTATGTATATGTTAACATGAATTAAAACTTTCAAAACATTTTAATCTAAATAAAAGCATTTCAACTTTATGGAATACATATGAAACAACTAACATGTCAACCTAATTAAATACACTTCAACCTTATATTTCAGTCTAATTAAATACATTTCAGTCTAATTAAATACGTTTCCATTTAACTAAATACATTTCAACGTATCACACACGTTTCAATATACATAATAATATACATTTCAAACTAATTTATACATGTAAATCTAATTTTAATGTAATGCAACATAATTTAATACATTTCAACTTAATACATTTTCGCCTAATTTAATATCTATCAATTTATTAAATTCATGTCAACCTATTTGTATAGTATGTCTACCTATTTAAATGCATTTCAGTTTAATTAAACACATGTCAACATAACTTTAAATAATTTAAAAATGACCTCATAAACTACTGGAGAGTAATATGAACAAGGAATTTTAGCCAAGAATTCCTTCTTCTGCAGCGTTCTACGTCGACTGAATGCAAAAGTCTTTAAACCAGTCCATGCCTTTACTCAATTTGTTAGGGGTAAAATTTCAAAAAAAAAATTATAATTTGATAAATTAATGACTCATTTTATATATAATTATATTCGGCAAGTTATGACTTTTAAAATTAGGCAATGTTTGTTTTATATACATATTTGAAAGCTATGTCTATATAAAAATATAAAAGTTGATAATTTCTAGAATTTTTTCAAGAAAACAACTAGATTGGGTAGATATTTGCCACCCTACTATTTATCGAATTGAACTTTCCTTTCTTTTCCCGTTCACTAGCCGTTATTTGGTAAAAATATACCGATCTTCCTCTATTGGACCGAACAGCTGGTAACTATCGTCGATTTCTCCTATGTGAAGAGAGCCGTTCATTCTTCTGGTGTTAAAAACCGTTTATCTTTCACTTTTAGTTTGCTTTGGTTCCGGTATTACGGGGAAGTACTTCATTTTGCAAAGGTTTCATCAGACGGGGTCCACCAAACCTGAATTCCTATTATAATGTACCCCTTATTCGCCAACAGCACCTTTTATCGTTATTATTTGTTAGACTGAGATCAAATACAATTTTCATCCAGTGAATCAGGTAGGGGCAATTTATACGTTATATAAATATTAAATGTTTTCAAATATTGCGTTTATTATCATTATAACAGTTTAATTAGATATGCACCGAAATACTTTTCTTTGTTTCTTTAGGTGCTCGGAAATACTTTCATCAAATTATCTTGACTGAAAATTTCTACTCAAAGGCAATATTTTCACTTACCTTTCTGTTTATTGTTAATTGCTTTGCAATTTATTGGGAATTTCAATTATGAGTTTATATGTGCATGTTGTTATTTTAAAATGTTAAAACAAATCAAGGTTAATGTTAAAATATTTCTTTTTACTATTCATAATGCAATTTATCTTTCCCATGTTAAAACCACTGGGGTTGTCTTTTAGCACGTTTTCAAATGCAAATGTATTGGCGCATTAACTTGTATATGAAATTCGAAAGTTGCAGCTAAATTTTTTAGTAATTTTGTTTTTATATGTTGTTAGGGCTGGAACGCTTCCTTCATTTAAAAAAAATAATAAATTAAATAAAAATATCATTCCATCTCATATATCGTCAGTGTCCAATTCCTGTGATACTTCGGTAGTTAAAACAGGCGTTAAACACTATTTAAAAAAAATTTAAAAATGAGTCGATTCTGGTGGTCTAGTGTTTACTTGCCTCGTAAGCCCAAGGTCCGGGTTCAATGGATTTTTACTAGGTAAAAATCGGAAATTCGCCTTCCGTCGGAAGGAAATTAAAGCCACGGTTCCCATGTCTTAGACCGAAAGAAGAGGTCTCTGAACAAAATTTATGGTCCTTTTCACGTTCTGATTTGAATGGGACGCTGATTACGTAAGATGTTAAAGAGCTTCCTTAAATAAATAAAATAAACCTGAAAATGAAACAATAATACTTCTGGGTGCCCTTAATCTATAAAGTTATCTACAACCTAGTCAGGACTGCCACAGGTGGCCAAGAACGTTAAGATGCGGACTCCTGAGCGGGAATTCTTGGGTTCGAATCCCGCCAGGGTCGTCCTCCCTGACTGAGGTTTTTTTCCAGGTTTTTCGCAGTCCTAATGAAATGGTAAATGCCGGGGAGGTACCCTAAATTTAGGTCTGGAACGTTTTCTTCCTTAAAATAATCCTTTCCCATTATCATTTATCATTTTATCTCATATATCCTCAATGTCCACCGCCTATGATGCCTCAGTAATAAAAACGGGCGTTATACCCTATTAAAAAAAATAGACACAGCTGTGGCGAACTCTAGGTTGTCAATGTTATGTAAAAAGTTCTAAATGAAGTCGGTGGCCGAGGTGGTCGAGGCGCGGGCTTATGAGCGGAAGATTTGGGATTCGATCGTCCTCGCTGACTAGGTTTTTTTTTTTTTTTTTTTTCCAGGTTTTTCTCAGTCCTCATAAATGGCAAATGCGGGAGAGATGCTTCAAACTTAGGCCTGGAACGCCCTAAAAATAATAAAATTCTTTCCCAGTTTATCATTTCATCTTAAGTAAAATTAAAGTCCAATGTCTCAGTAGTTACAACGAGCGTTAAACACCATTCAAAAAAAACAAAAATTCAAACTAAACAAAATAATTACATGGTACTTTGTTGCATTATTCCAGAAGATAATAAATAAATCCAATAGTCTGTAAATTACGTGGATGCATTTTCATAAGGAAAGACTTTTAACTATAAAGGAACAAGCCGCCACTGCTTCGCGTCTCGATTCTGTTAACTACGTAACGCTTCGCAGTCACAGCTGCAGAGATTTCTGTGCTTACTTCGGCAGAAAAAGCGTGTACGTAATTAAAAGTCTGTAGCGTACGATCAAGAAAGACTGCGACGCAGTGCAAATAGCATCAAAGCGCTGGTGAAAGCCACAAACCTCACTTGCAGAGCCACCTGAGTTGCCGAGAGCTGCTTTATATATTCATAAGTGGATTCCGAAAAAGACTTCTCATTCCGCAACTTTCGTTGAGGCCACCTCCCTCCTCTTTTCCGTCCGGGGGAACAGCGGTTTGTGGCCGTGTTTGAGAGAGAGAGAGAGAGAGAGAGAGAGAGAGAGAGAGAGAGGCTTAGTCAGCGTTGTCGCTAGTTTATCTCGGAGAGAACATGCTGGAACATGCGTATGCGGCTAACCTTCCCGCCCTCTCCATTTTTAATATCAAGTCCAAGAGAGGTGAAAATTACGCTGGCAACTTCCACCCTTGTTATTTTATTTATTAACTTTCGCCGACTCTAACGAGAGGCCGAGCATATTCAAGTGGTTTTTTTTAAGCTTTTTTTTTTCTACGACAAGAAGCAAAACGTTTTCATATTAACTCTTCAGATCGTGAAAGAACCCTTAGAAGGTCATAATATTCTAGTGATAACAATAATAAACTAATATTAATTTATTTACTTACATATTTTCTTGAATAGAAAAGTATATAAGTTTATAAGAGTCATATTAACTTATTTACTTATTTATATACAGGTCGTTGAATTATGAAATTACAATAGAAAATAGTTTGTTTGATTTGGTTTATTTACGGACGCTCTTTAACACCTCAAAGTCATCAGAGTTCCATTCAAATCAGGGCGTGTGAAACGGCCGATAAATTTTGCTCAGAGACCTCTTCTTTCAGGCTGAGGTTCTTTTGCATGCCGTAAATGTACGACACGGGACCCACAGCTTTAATTCCCTTCCGAAGGAAGCCATACTACTTAGGATTTTTACGCCCGAAAAAAATCCATCGGTCCTGGTCAGGTTCGAACCCGCGATCTTGGGTTTAGGAGGCAAGTATGGTTACCACTACAACACCATGATCGACATATAGACAATAGTTGTACATATGCAGCATACAAGAGTGTAACTTTCGATTTATAACTTATGCATAATATGACTCTAAAAATAAGCATATTAAATTATAAAAGGTTCTGTCCAAGGGCCACTAGAAGTAAGATGTTTAAAATATAATGTGTCAAATTAAAAAAAAATCAAAGGAAATGTATTACCAATTATGAAAAATCATATAAACAAAATTATTCTTAGTCCTATCTAATTTACATCTAGACAAATCAAAATTATTGTAATGTCTAGCTAGCAGAGTAATTATGTTCCATTTTATAGTTAGGAAGTTATGAATATTACTGGTCTACACAATTTGTGCTGAATGAAAACTGTTCATATTTTCTGATTTCTTAACACATGGAATCTCTCAAACCTGCCCTGGTTTTGTTTCATCGGGCTACATTTTTTTATCATTTTTTCATCGGGCAAATACATAAAATAAATATTCTGAGAGATTTTAACAAGTTAATAAATTATTAACTTTGTGAATGGAACGGTAGTGTTAAATCAGAGCATTGTGGCAGAAAAAAATCAGCCACAAAGTAGAATTTCGTCCTGGAGAAAAGAAACGTGAAGTATGAATCATTGGTTTCTCCTTCTAATGTCCTTCTTCCACCATTCCATATTAAGTTAGGTTTGATGAAGCAATTTGTTACTGCTCTGAATAAGGACAGAGATTGTTAAACTTTCTTTTTACAAAGTTCCCACAGAAAACTGAAGCTAAGATAGCAGCACGTATTTTCCATGAAGCCCAGATTCGTGAGTTTATGCAGGATGAGACCTTTTCCCAGTCGATGTCAGAGTTAAAGAAGTCTGCATGGTTGGCATTCAGAAAACTTTCTGCAACAAGAAATCTGAGAACTATAACGAAATTATAGAGGAAATATTACAACATTTTAGAAATCTAGGGTGTAGAATGAGTGTTAAAGTGCATTTTCTCAATAGTCATATTGATTTATTTCCTTGCGAATCAAAGTGAGCGATTTCATAAAGACATTAAAACAAGGAAACCACTATCAAAGCTAATGGGATGTATAAATGGTGGCTGAATATTCATGGAGTTTGAAAAGGACATATTAAAACTTGGGAAAAAATTAATTTTTCTTCTCCCTAATAATAAAAAAAGTTTGGAAATTCATAATTATTGACACATAGTCTCTTTTTTCAATATTCATTAATATTTAAGTTGAAATGAAACCTACAAAAACAGTTTCGTCATAACTTTATGCCTTAAAATTTAATAATATTTCATAAAAATGTAAGTACATTATAACATTTAATGCCTCTTGTTTAAAAACCTAGCATGATAGAGTAAAACTGAAGATATATTTGAATTCAGGGCATTCATATTACATATTATATCCAGATGGAAAAATGAAAAACAAGAAAGTTATTTTTTTTTTGTAAATCAGTGATATTATTCTTAACCCAGAATACTGCCAATAATAATAATAATAATAATAATAATAATAAATGCATTTTCTATTTTGTAATACACGACGGACTTCTGATTGTGGTAAAGCAAGAGGTTCTGACTCTTAGGCAGGGAAACAAAGAAAGAGAAAATAACTAAAATTATATAAAGTAATGGCCTAGACCTGTTGTGTATATAAGAGTTAAAATTGAACTGTGATTGAGAAGATGAAAAATATCAGTCTCAAGAGATGAAATTCCCAGATCAGTGAAGGGAGAACTAAGAACTAAACGCAGATAATTCTAAGAAACTGCGATGTAAATTCATTTCTAATATATGCAGATGTAATTCGTTATACACTCGTAAGTGATCTTTTTAGTCTTAATAGTACACTGTGATACCTTCACTGTATACTTTTACTAACTTCCCTTACAAAACAACGTCCAACTCTTGCTGGGTTCAAATGAAGGTATTAATTAACATGAGAAACGTCTATAGCCTGCACGCTGTCGTTTTCATGTTGCATATTCAGACTATTTTGTGAAGGATTCTGTCGGACATTTGACCGTGTGTTCGCGGTACTAGCCCCAGTTTCTAGCAGTGACAGCATTATATATTGCAATCCCAGGTGGTGAATATCACCATCCTTCTCCCTCTAAGGGCTCCATGGAGGTTCCAATATCTAATACTGCTGGATTTGCTGACTGGGTCTGTGATATATCATATCCTGCTTCCGAGATTTGCTCTTTACAAGAGCCACGGATAATCTGGAGAGCACTTTCAACTTGTTTACTGTATAACCCTGACCGAAAGTTAGTGAGTGTGTACGTATACAAAGCGATTCAACGCTTGCTTAGGGAGTTAAGACACTATTGATAAGCTGCCACCCAGTAATTAAAATAATTTATATAATGTAACTTCCTTATTATAGTCATGAGTGTGAGGTCATTTTATTTCCTGTACAATTATTGCACGTAAAATGTTGTTTTCTCGTACTGCAGAAAGCCTAAAATCTAACCTGAAAGTGTCTGTCGTCTATCATAAACAATGTTTGTAAAGCTGACCCAAGCAGAACCGATATTTCCTGAAGAATTCTATAGCATGGTCCGTGGAAAAGATATTTCTTTTATATTGTCTGAAAGCTTTGCTGTTATGATATTACGCAAGCGTAGTAAACATACGCGGGTGAAAAGACAGGCTCATAACCTAGAAGGGAGATCCTAACGGTTCCATGTAATATAGAAGTCACGTAAGCCATCTGACTAATTATGTAGCAGAAAAGAATCGGAGGGAAACAGATTACCCAATAGAGACCCGAAGATGAGAGAAAATATTCTAGATTTTTCTAAAACATTTTTAAAAGAAGAAGGATAGCTTCATGAGATCGGCAGACTGCCATGTTTATTTAGTCTTGCAATTTAGCGGCCCAGGGGAGGTCGATCAACATTCATTCTCGTTCAGTTCGAGTAAGCCGTCATTAGTATTGGTAGTCATTCCGACTATCAATTTAGTTCAGTTCAGTCGAAGAGTATCGTTAGTGGAAAACTATCAGTGAGGAGTAGGCATTGCGTTCAGGATTAGTTGAATAGTGGAGTTCAGGATTAGAGTATTAAAATACGTTAACATCATAGTGATAGCCATGGTTAGTGTGAAAGTGGCACATATTCTCCAGGAAATAACGGCAGTACATTTTATGTGGAATAGTTTATGAACCATAAATTGTGTTTCGCCTGCAATAACGAGAAATCTTATCAATCTCCTTCCCCTAAGGTCACAAGACCATAAAAGTATCCAGCAGCAGAGTCTCGACAGCCATGGCAAAAATATAAGTCAGTGGAAACCAATCATCGAAGAGGGAGAAACTATCATTTACCCCCGAGATTCCATATAATCAAACAATTTGCATAATATTTCCCTTCACATATTTTACCTATTTAATTAACACCCCATCTAATAAAAAATCGCTGCAGAGCATATCGCTGTTACGTCATAAAATTATGAAAGATGTAGAGTTAATGAATGCCTCATGCCTTAAAGTGCATTTTATGTAACAGCTTGGTGCATAAAAGTTATCTCATCAATGAAAACATTGTTGGTACAAAGTTAAATCAAAAGTAATTTTACCTGATTTTTTGTAGGTGAAGAAGTAAAAATAAATCCAAATAAGGAATTGAGTTTTATTTTAATGCAACTTATTTATTTTTAAATTATTGTGCAAATAATTTAAGCATTTGTCATAGCGTTAAATGAGTTTTTCCATATCCATTCAAGTCGGTCATGGTGGTGTAGTGATAACCACACTTGCCTTCTAAACCCAAGATCGCGGGTTCAGTCTCGGCCAGGATCGACGAATTTTTTCGGGCCTAAAAATCCTAAGTGTGTATTCCTTCGGGAGGGAAGTAAATTCGTGGGCCCCGTGCATTTGTGACATGTAAAAGAACCTCAAATCTGAAAGAAGGGACTTATATCGACCGTTTCACGCCGTGAATTGGATGCTGATGACCTGAGATGTTAAAGAGCCGAAAATAAAAAAAAAAAAAAAAAACATATCCCTACATAAAAACTGACTACCTGCTTATTGGGGTATATCAGCTGATGGATATACAAATAGAAGTTGCCCCTGTTATAGGCGGATTACAATGAAACTGTGTACAAAGTTTAATGTATTGGAAACGATGATAGCAATACTAGATTATAGCAAGTTTAGTCCCACGAATGTTTACCAAATACCAAAAATGTCTGTCAGGACGCGTTGCATCAGTTTGAGGCTAAAGGTATCGTCACCAGGGATGAGAAATCGCTCATGTCACCGGAACCTATGGTACCTGATTTTTCCGAGGGAGGCTTACAGACTCTTGTTCATCGCTGGCAAAAGCACATAAAGCGGTGATAATATAGAAAAATAGGGTTATATCTGAAATCTTGTTCTATTTAACTGTGTAATTGTGCTCCCAGCAATATATAAATAGAAAGCACTAGTTTTGGAACAACGCTCATAATATGTGTATAATAGACACTAACAGTGTCCTGAACCGCCACGAGTGGCCGAGGTCGATAAGGCGCGGACTCGTGAGCGGGAGGTCTGGAGTTCGAATCCACAGGACCGTCCTCCCTAACTGAAGTTTTTTCCAAGATTTCCTCAGTCATACATGGCAAATGCCGTGGAGGTACCCTAAACTTAGGCCTGGAACGTTTCCTTTCTTAAAAAAAAATCCTTTCCCAATATATCATTTCATGTATCCTTAATGTTCACCGGCTGTGGTGCCTCTGTAGTGAAAACGGGCTTAAACACCATTCAAAAAAAAAAAAAAAAAACAGTGTCCTGCTGAAAGAGCGCGTTGTTGTGTACCGCTTTTAGCCGTTTTTCTTTCAGCTCAGTTAAGACATTCAAAAAGCTGTTTATTCCGCTCTTGTTAGGCTTTTTCCCTTTTCCAAATGATTTACGTTATTGTTCCAAATTACACATTTTTTCTAAAGTAGATGTGTTGTAAGGATTCCAGTAAATGTATCGTTCAGTGACAGTCCTTTGTAAAAGATGATTTCATGTGAGGGAAACTCTCGGGAGAGTTCGGATTGCTTTCCTTGGTATCGTTCTGAAATCTTAAAAAATTTACAAATTAGGCTACTAGAACCATTTAATTTTAATGTCTCATATTTCCAACAGCATGGAAAAGTTTTAACAGAATTATATATTTTTACATAAAACTAACATTCTTGTCAAATCCTAATCTGGCACTTTTTAACCCTAGAAAAACCTGCTAGCTGACAGGTCTCCCCTACATTTTGACGTCACTCTACTGCCTGCAGACAGCTTAACTTTTGCTTGTCTTTTATTAGCTGTGTTTACCACGAGCCGGAAATGGGAGTAGTGCATCCAGTATTTCCTGGAAATGGAGCAGATATGTTTTAAAGGCTTTATTTTTTATTGCAATATTTACGTTAGTATTTCATTGCTAAAGTGCACCCATATATAATGCTCTTTTATTTGACACTAGTTCAGTTTTATGTTTACTATCTCAGGTTGAACAGTTAGGAATTTCTGCCGGGATAACTCCAATCACAAATTCTTTAGCCAAGAAACTACGGTTCTTGAATAACTATGGACAATGCTGTTACTATCAATGGAAAGTGGAATTCAAATACTATCTTTATCAACTTTCTAACCGTATAACATACGTAATATTTACATGCAGTAGATATCTTTAATTTGACTTTCTCCGTGCCGTATTTTTGTTGATCTTTTTCTTCTGGTAGAGTAGAAGAGAAGATCCCATAGCCTTAACTCTTTCCAGAGTAAATAAATAAATACTCACAAAATGTTTTAGAGTTTGGGAAAGCAAAGAGGTTTCAAATTAAGAGGCAATATTTCAGCTGTAGAATATTTTGCACAAAATTCTGGAAAAACAATTCCGAGACAGATAATGGCACAAGAGCAGCGCTGAAACAAATGTATTGACCTTAAGGAAGATTGTGTTAATAAACAAAAATAACGTTAAAGTCAAAATCTGGGCCAAGAACTTTCATACTGTCCTCGTATATTTTAATCCTGAACTCCATTAAGAATAAGGCATTGCCTGTAAAATTAATTTTTTAAAAAAATCTTCAATTATAATTACATACAACTTTAAAAATATAACAGCAGAAACAAAAAACATCTCCAAAGCAACCTGACTGAAGCCTACCATGCGATACTAATGCTACCAACAGATCCAAAGATTACTTCTCGAAAAAAGAAAAAGATTTCCATTTTAAACAAATATTTATTAAATGTCCCATACTGCACCAAGTAGGATTGCTTGAAAAATACTGAAATTAATACATATCAAAATAAAACATGAAGTAAAAATATTTATAAGCCATCAAATTCTCTAACAACGCAACAAAAATATGAAAATCACAATTTAGCCTTCCCTTGAGTATAACCATGTGAAAATCTATCTCTGAAAGATGTTGTTTACTCTCCGAGACGATCATACGGTGAAACACTGACTCTGTTGTCTTTCCTGAGACCCGCAAGCATTTTCTTGCACAACTACTGGCTTTTATATTTGAATCTAGAAACGTGGATTGCAAATTTAGGGAAGAAAAAAAAAAACTTGTAAAGCTCAGATTTTTTCGTGCGTATGCCAGGGCTATCTAGTTCTGTTTTTCTCTTCCTGAGGCAAATGGTGACCAGACATCCGTGTTATTTCAGCTGTTCCCACAGGAAATTTTTCTCACAGTTTCTATTTGCATAGTAGTTCAAAAACTACCGACTTCAGGTCTATCCCAACATTTCTCCTACAAACATTCTAAAAGTAATTATTAAAATAGCTTCAGAATTTTTTGAAATCTACTTTATTCTTGAATTAACGCTATACCATATAACTTATTTGATTCTTTATGTATAATAGATGCTTAAATTCCAATTTATCCCAAGTATATTTAAGGACAGAACATCATTATGCCACTGTACATATACATAATTCGTTGTAATAATATGGCCGATATTTCCCATGATGCAATAATTGTAGTTCCATAGAGTTCATTAAGTTGTTTTTATAGAGTTTATGACTAAAAGTGGTAGCACTTTGTTTTGGAAATATAATTTAATGTGAAATATGTATAACGCATAAAAAACTTGTATTATTTACTGCTAAATAGCACTGTGTTTGCACTTTTATAGAATTTCAAATGCTCTATAATTTATATGAATGAAAAACGAATGAATAGTGTTTAACACCTGTTTTTGCTACAGAAGCACCACAGGCGATGGACACTGATGAAACACGAGATGAAATGATATATTGGGAAACGATTTATTTTTAAGGAAGGAAATTGTTCCAGGCCTAAGCTGAGGGTACCTCCCCGTCATTTGCTATTTATGAGGACTGAGGAAAATATGGAAAAACCTCAATCAGGGAGAGGACGGTCCTGGCAGGATTCGAACCCCAGATGTCCCGTTCACGAGTCTTCGCCTTAACGACTTCGGTCACCTGTGGCGGTATACTTTTGTAACGTATAAAGATTGTGAATATACAGAGCCTTCATTTGGACACCTAGCCGGCTCAACTGCGATTTGTCTGCCCTGTTTCTAACCGATTCTGTTCTCCCTTCCACTTTTCCGCTCTCCGTGTGCTAACGCGAAGTCTTTATTCCCTACAGGAATTGAACGTTGTGAGCACGTGTTTCAGTGTTACAGTGTTGCTGTTGCAATACCGAAAAATGCATACTTTAGCACATAGAATCTTCATGTATGTTACTGTACTGTTAAACAGAATACCATCATTATAATCATTTTACATGTTTATGATTCGTATGTGAAAACAAACTTATGTAGAAAAGTGAACAGTGATTTATAGACAGATTCGCTGTTGTTCGTGCGCCTCACTGAGAAACAGTTCGTAATCTCGTGAACAGACTTCCGGAAATGGGATGTGTTCTTGATAAGAAACCGAAAGTAAAACGCCGTGTTCTTACAAAGGAAAAACTCGATGACATTGGAGAAAAGTTAAAACGAAGTCCAAAGAAATCTCTGAGAAAGCTTGCAACGGAGTCAGGAATTTCGGAAACGTCGGCTTTGAATGTCACTAAACTTTAAAATTAAAACCCTAAGATAACTGTGTTTCAGTAATTGTAACCACGCGATAATGTAAGTAGCGTTAATTTCTGAAAATCTGTGATGGATAATGTTAATGTCGCATGTATTTTTTTTTTTTTTTTTTTTTTTTTGCGGTTAGAGCATGGCTTTATTTATATAGTCATGTAACGACACAAAATAATACATACTGGAATGCAAAATTGCTATTTTATTACCAAAAATATTGGTATTTGGTGTGGGTGAGCTGTAGAAATCTATGCGCTTAAATTTAAGGGGCTATGAATGTACAACTCCGCTGGCAAACAGCATACTTCCCGGTGCCAAGCAAATCCCCGTTAAGCAAGCCACGCGTCCGAACGAAGGCACTGTATATGTTACGGCCAAAGCAGAAAACAGGCTATGGTAAATGTGAACATTGTCCAAATAGGTTGGTAAAATGGAAATATTTTTAGTTTACCAGCTTTAGAAGAAAGTGTTAGCAATATCGGTTCGCCTTTGTACTGTTGCGCATATTACACAGTTTTGATGTCTTCCCGTTAAGCGGCGCCATTGCACTTATATCTGCGGAAATGCACAGCTAATTAGAAAATAATATATGTGCTTTTAGTAAGATGGGGATATAGAAATTGAAAGTTTATTCTTTAATAATTGCTCGTGTGATGTCCAAGAATTTGCTACTTCACTTATAAACTCACGACTATGTTGACTTCCTTGCAAAATGTTTTGAATGCCAATTTGGGCCCCGGTTAAAGCTTGAAACTCCGTTGGAAATTTAAAATTTAATTTTATTTTAGTAATTGTTATTTGAGTTTTACAGACATTTAACCGGCAGTCTCCTTTATTTAAATAAAATTAACTTGTTACATTCACCAATGTATGGAAGCATCTGCAATAATCTAAAATGTGTAGCCAAAGCAGGTGCTAATTAAATAAATCATTGCCCACGAAAGTATTCTGTCTATGTATTACCGTTTCAGCATTACCAAAAATCCTTTACACGATGTAAAAGCAATTCTTCTATAAGCATTTGAAGAAAGGGTTGATTTAATTATGTTCCAACAATTCAAAGCTGCCCCTGTAAAGGTGCACATTTGCCAGTAAATGTGAATAATTAATGGCAAAAGTTGGAAAATATACAAAGATTTGTTCGGTTGCTTACATTTGTCAAGTAACAAGGCAAATGTTTACAATGACCCATAATTATAAAGATTTACTACATTGCCCACTGTCATCTTAGCATATACAAGGTGGTTATTTACTTTGCGGTCCTGCAGAGCACGACAGTCAAGGCCATGTAACACCTAGTGCAGGCATAAGTTCTGTTACAAAGTCTTTATAATAGCAACAATATACTTTATTGCTTTTTTTTAATTTGACTGTTGTAAATGGTATCCAATGTATTCCGTGCTAAATGCACATACTTTTTTTTTCAAAATGATCCCCATTTGCCCTGATACAGGACCGCAATTTATCCGGTCATTCGTCAATAGGAGCACACAGTGTCTCCATGGGGAAATCCGCCACTGCTCACTCCGGGGATCGCTTGAGAGAATCAATATTGAGATGCCTTTTCTCACAGGCAATATCCTCAAGAAATGACCACAATTTGTAATATAAGGGGTTGAGGTCAGGGTTGCTATAAGCCAGTTTGCTAATAAATTTTATGTATGTATGTGTGTACACACACACACACACACACAGATATATATATATATATATATATATATATATTAATAAAATGTCATAATACTTGCTGGAGTTTTCCTTTACAGTGGTAGAAAGTGGTCCATAATGGCGCACTGCGTTATAGTTCAGGAAAGAGCTTAGTTGGCAGCACTTTACGAATGACGTTCTGTCCTACAGATGCATAGGTGACGGCTGACACTGCCCAGTCGTTGCGATGCAGTGAACCTCAAGGCCGCCAAGACTTTCATCACAAACTCATGCAAACAGAATTTGTGAAGAATTTTCGCAGAAATGGTCGTCCCTTGACATCCAAGTTAGAAGCAACAACACAAATAGTTCTGTTGATGTTCACGAGAAGCCCCAAAAGGTCGTGAAAGTGGTACAGAAGCCAAAATATTTTAAAGCAGGAATTCAATTTTCTTCCGTGATTGCGACATTACTGTCAAAAGCTTCCAATGGAGGGCTGTAAATCTATCCTAAGGTCACAGTGTGTATGGCATGACATTCAAACAGATTGTGGATTCTTCTTGGGGACATCATGAACGGAAAATGGTACATGCTGGAAAATAAATTTTGGCCAATTATATACCCTAGGATAACGTCAATGATATCGTCTTCAAGTAGGATGGTGAATCAGCTCTTCTGCACTCAGCGTCCTTGACAGACATTAACAACCTTTTATAGATTGTCGTGGTCTGCATGAGGGCCAGCACGGGGTGCTGATATCGATCCTATCGGTATGGACGAAGTTTACAGAATGAAACCAAATCTCTGAATGAAATGGAGGATAGAATTTGCATATTCTCACCAACGAACCTCAAGAGTTTCTGATAAAATAAGTCGAGATTATCTCTAAGAGATTATAGTGGAAATGCTGTTTTTTATATTGCATTTTAATATTGCATATAATTACTATTATTTTTTAGCCCACAACAACTTTTTTCATTACAATAAACATATTATTAAGAAATCTATCAACAATTTTCAGTAGGAAGTTACTTTTACCCACCCTACAGTTTATTTGTTAATGCAAATATTAGATAAAACTTAAAAGAAAGAAACACATATAACTCTAATCTTTGCATCTGTAGAATTCCTGTGAGATGCAACAATATGGCATATGTGGTATGAGCGTATACCTCTTGATCTCCCCCCCCCCCAAAAAAAAGTCATTCCCAGATAGCATGTGTCGATCAGAGAAGTTCTGGGACACACTGTATTCACAAGTACAATAGCGATGGCCTAGTATTTAGAAGACATTGCTCTTCTGCGCAAGATTCTGGGTTCAAATCCCACATAATATTTTTGTTTTACTTTTTATAATTGGTTTTATAAATGTTTATATAGAACATCCTGTTTTCTTTATATCATCTTTATATTTTAACCTATTACTTGAGTTTTATGGTATTACCTGTACACACACATAAACATAAACACAAACTAACATTTTTGTACAAATAACTAAATAAATACATGAACAGAAACATTTATCTTCTAAAGTGAAAACACATAGATAAACACAAATTAATTAGAGTGTCTAAGCCCTCAGGATGTATAATTGCCCTCAGTATTCGGGGAATAGATGATATCAGATTTCTACAGTAGCGTGGACGAGAGGCTACAACATCCCAGCCTTCTTGAATTTGTACCCATAAGCCATCTTTTGTTCTTCATGCATGTGCAGGAAAAACGTGTATAGCAGCATATTGCATATAGATAGAATAAATACTGAAGGAAATATTAGAAATAATAATTCATAATATGCAATATGTTAACGTTAAAGTTTGCTGTACATGGACCGCCACGGATGGCCGAGGTCGTTCAGGCGCGGACTCGTGAGCGGGAGATCTGGCTCGGTTCGAATACCGCCAGGACCGTCCTCCGTAACTGAGGGGTTTTTTTCCCAGGTTTTCCTCATTCCTCATAAATGGCAAATGCCGGGTAGATACCCTAGCTACCCTAGACTTAGGCCTGGAACGATTTCTTCCTTAAAAATAAATCCTTTCCAAATATTTCATCTCATGCACCATCGCCTGTGGTGCCTCTGTAGCAAAAACGGGCCTTAAACACCATTCATTCATTGCTGTATATGGGAAACAACATTACGAAAATAATTTGTCATAATATGTTTTAAAGCCTTATTAAAAAAAATTCTTAATGTCGAGAGGCGAATCTGCTCTCTTAATCACGGCATCATTGCACACTCTGCCACAGAGCTAACGGAACACACACACACCAGTTAAGAGTCTTTAGTGTATGCGTATAACACAACTGCTGCAGTAGCTACACTGGTTACCTTGTGAACCGCGCGCTGTAATGAGTAAGACTTATGTTTAAGAGATGGTGTTTTTATTTATTTATTTATTATTTATTTATTTTTTGTCAAAAGATGTATATGAGAGTATAACTCTAAAAAATGAACATAGTATTTATAAGTTCACCGCATTCTCCTTCTAAAGTCTCTGAATTTATGCTTTTATCGATTACTTTCTTTTTCTGCACTCTTCCTATCCAACTCACAAGGGCAAAGGACTAGTCGGCTTACTTGTGAAAAGTTGTCCAAAGCAGCATTTATTTTCTGTCGCTGTTCTTTATTCCGTTACTGTACCTATTGTATAGAGGACAAACCGACTCCTTCCTTCCCTTCTTGGGAAAACCAATGCGGAATACTAAACGCATCTTTACTGGAGAGCAATATACACCTAACTCTGCTTATTTTCTCTTCGAAAAGACCTGTCCTTGACAGACCATTATCCCATGTCACCCTCTAACATATATTTTTATAGGAACTATTTTTCCTCTTTTGCATGTTCGAACAGTATAAGAACCGACTATTTTGGCATTTCACTGTGTTTTGTGTATGATTACTTTTGTGCGAACGCAAGGCAGTGAAACTTCGGAAGCAATGAAACATTTTACAATTACTACATTATAATGAATTATATTACAAGAAAGAAAAGGAACCAGTGAGTGTCAAAACTTGCTAGTAGTAGTAAGTCGCTCCTGATGGTGTAGTGGTGATCATACTTGCCTCCTAAACCCAAGATCGCAGGTCCCGGCCAGGATCGATGGATTTTTTCCTGTGTAAAAATCCTAAGTATGTCTTCCTTCGGAAGGGAAGTAAAGCCGTGGGTCCCATGTCGTACATTTACGGCACGATAAAGAACCTCAAGCCTGAAAGAAGAGGTTTCTGAGCAAAATTTGTCGGCCGTTTCACGCCCTAAATAGAATGGGACCCTGATGACCTGAGATGTTAAAGAGTGTCCTTAAATAAACACAATAAATAAAAACTACTAGTAGTAAAGAATAAAAGGTATGTAAATGCTTATACGGTATAAATTATTATGTGTTAAATATTATCAATTGACCTATAATTTTATTTTAATGTGTGTTTTGACTATCGTATAATGCAACAGTAGTTTACAAAAATGTAACTACTTTAACTTTCAATAGGTGTCCTGCCAAATAATAATAATAATAATAATAATAATAATAATAATAATAATAATAATAAAGATGAAAGATGGATTTTGAATAAATAATTCATTCAAGTTGTGTGTAGCTAAATCAAGCTTGTGTTGCATACCTTATTTTATTTTTAAGCAACAATTTCAATGTTTGAGGGCCAATTTTTCAGCTCTGCTGCATCAACCTTTTATACAGTATATACATAATTATTAATTTCATGCCTTTCCGTTTTAACTCAAATTTAAACTATGTCAGAGTGCTAATATACGAATTTATTGGCAACGACGCGCTGCTTTGGCATGATTCTTATACCTGTATCCTCGCCCTTCAGAACGCATTAGAACCTGCGATCTGTTTCACGGTATTTTTCATGGCAACGGTAGACGCTTGCTTTATGCTCCGAGATAGCAAGTACAGCGGAAACCGAGAATCCGACATTGAGAAGTATCTAGCGCGGGGAGAAATGTGTATAGTTGATTTGCTGCTCCTCTTCCATAGCAACTCAAAAGGATGCGCGAGCCGGCGAGCATAACCAGAGCTTGTTAAATATAATTTGTTGAGACTTCGTTTAAGCTACAACGTTCTAAATTTTACATATACTGGTATTGTGATTTAGCTAAAAAATTACAACTTTTTTAATTACTAGCTATTACTTTAATTGCTACTATATTTATCTGCGGTTTTATTGAAGAGATTGTAGCTTAGGTTTTCAGTGGCCCATTCCATTTCATTTACATAAAATGCCTTACATACAAAAAATCTTGTGTAAGTACTTCAATATACTTTATAAAATTCGTTTTCCTATTAGCCATCTATTGTAGTACCTCTGTGTTGTATATAATGTTAAAATATAGTACGTTTTCCTTTACCAGCTTTCTGTTTTGTAATAAGTTGTACAAAACAGCGAGTATGTATATAGTTGTGTATATCAATATACTTTTACAATTAAATTTCGTAGTAGGCTCTCAACATTATTTTGAAAGTAAACTTTTTGTATGGAGGTAGGGGCTCTACCAGCTTTTTATCTCACCAGCCACCACTGAAATGCCCAAATCTTGTTTACATATTAACTTGTATATGACAAGTAAATATGTTCACAAAGTATTAAATTCATTACATTCGTGTAAGTATGTTTTTAATTTTCACTTCCTGTAAAATGATGTGCTTAACTGGTTTTCAACACACCTTTCAGTTATACTTGGAATAAAATAATCACAATTGCTTAAACCCTTGAATAATAAAGACCATTGTAGTTATACATGTAAAATTAAACCTCCTCAGTGTTAGTCAAATGGGAGTGTTAAATGGGGTTGTCGCAAATATCCTGAACAGCGTGGTACTTCTGTAATCTGCGTCTTGTAGCTAAGCCGCAGAGACTACTTCACGAGTCGCATTTGTTTCGGAAGTAAACCAACTCCTTCCACGCAACAAGTAAATAGTACCCTCATGTTTCATTCTTGCATCGCACGACATTCACTTCTATTTTCTTTTCTTCTTCCATTTTCTTGAATTTTATTGTGCTTTTTGTACTTTACTTAGAAAACTAGTTTCCATCGCGTGCCTTACATGGGAAGAAAATTACGTTAGCCTTTTCGTGCTCCCACCTACAAATTTACTTTCTCGGTGTGTGGTTCACGCGCAGGAAATCGAATTGTATTATCTTTCCCAAATATATTTATGGCTGAAATTAGGTTTGCAGTCAAATCCATTTTTGTGCGGGAACCGTGCTCTTCGTTCGGAGCAGAGGTCATCGTAAGTAGGTCAAGAATTGTGACAGAACAGCGAAATACCAAAAAAAACTACAGAAATGCGTATAGAAAATCGCCGATTCAACTAAAACCCACTTTTCTTCAAATAATAAAGCCTCTAGAGCATGTCCTGCCTTGAAACGCAGTACATTCAAGAAAATGTTCAATTTATTTCCTTTTCTAATAGCGAAAACATGAAAATATCGCATAAAATAGTTCCATCAACGTTATGTTTGACCACCACGCGTGGTCGAGATCGTGAGCAGGAGAAATGGGGTTTGATTCCCATCTGACTGAGTTTTTTCCAGGTTTTCCTCAGTGCGCATAAATGGCAAATGCCGGAAAGGTACCCAAAAATTAGGCCTGAAACGCTTCCTTCCTTTAAGAAAAAAAGTTTTTCCCAATATATCATTTCATTTCATGTATCATCAGTGTCCACCGCCTGTGATGCCCTAGTAGTTAAAACGGGCATTAAACACTATTAAAAAAAAAACACGCTACGTGTATTAACGTAGATAGTGCGTTGAAAGTGTAAAACTTGAGCGTGACTATCAGATCAAGTCTATCCTTGACCTGTTTTACACATAGTAAACGGGATGTTTAAAACTAGTTTTTTTGTTTGTTTTTTTTTTGTTTTGTTTTTGTTTTTGTTTTGTTTTTTTTTTTTTTTGCTCAATGTAAATCAAATTGTTTATATATAGTGTTATAAAATCTGTAAAATATCAAATGAAGTTCTGAACAACGGTTAACTGATTGATCGCGTTATACAGCTTTCAAGTATAGTGTCGAAGTGTGTGTGGATTTTTTGTAAGGGATGTCGAAATTAACGGAAATTTACATTTATGTTAAATATTGCACGAAATTGGTGGCCGAGGTCGTTAAGGCGCAGACTCGTGAGTGGGAGGTCGGGGGCCCGAATCCCACCAGGACCGTCCTCCCTTTTTTTTTTTTTTTTTTTAGGTTTTACTCAGTCTCACAAATGGAAAATGCCGGAAAGGTACCCCAAAGCTTACTTATCCTGGACCGTTTCCTTCCTTAAAAAATCCGCAAATAAATCATTTCATGTTATATATCACCAGTGTCCAGCGCCTTGGTTCCTCAGTATAAAAACGGGCGTTAAACACCATTAAAAAATGTCTCTGTAATTTTATAATGAAATTCGCTGCTACTCTTTAATTCGTTTTCCTGATCTTGCAGTTTCAAAAGTAATTTTCTTCCTCTGGCCGCACGCGGTATTTCCTAGAAATATATTCCGCACTACTTGTTTATCCTTTGCTTAAACAGAAATAACAGTTTAGGCAGTGGTGGAAGGTTATGGCCACTAGAGCAAGCAGACAGGCGTGCAAATTTCACTCTATATGCCCGCAGTATACATGGTCATAACACTAATACGGTGCGTTACCTGCAGAAACCCTCGTTATATTTAGCTGTTGAGATTTTAGTAGCAAAATGCTGTTCCAGAAGGCCATGTTTTCCATATGTGAAGAGCATCGCAGCTGGCCATGATATGCAGCGCTCTCTACAGGTAGTGCGCGTTCTTTGTTCTCGCACATAACAAATGAAAGCTCGTTTGTGCGCTTCTGTTACTTATATCACAGTGGCTGCTAGTGGCAGCATAAACCTGGGGTGCATAACTTTGCTACTGCTACTGCTGAATACAGGTCGCATGTTTCTAGAACCTTAACAACCACATGTGCATACACAACAGAGAGAGCAAGTAAAAGAGAAGTTAATAAAAACATGATAATGGACGTTTAGGCACTAAAAATTGTCAGGTGCCTAAAATTTTAATAAATTAGCTGTATTTCAGTAAAATTAGGCATTTTAGGTTCATATGATTAAGGCTTCAAACCTACTTATTTCACTGAAATTAACAAATCCCATACT
The DNA here is from genome assembly GCA_030762175.1 of Metallyticus violacea. Taxonomy (NCBI): domain Eukaryota; kingdom Metazoa; phylum Arthropoda; class Insecta; order Mantodea; family Metallyticidae; genus Metallyticus; species Metallyticus violacea. The sequence goes on from CM060837.1 coordinate 66,243,153, forward strand.
AAAATACACATAACATGCATGGAACAATGAAGGATATTTAAGAAATGGGGCAAATCAATCAATGTTCACTTTTGGTGAAATTTTATGTTTTGCTGCCAATGGATCGTAAGTATATAATGCTGTATTCCAACACATTCATAAAGGGAAAAAACCAATTGCAGTTCGTAAAAAAATCTGATAGAAAAAATGGTGTCCAGGAGGAAAAAATCCGTAAAATGAGGTCATAGCAAGAAAGGGAACTGATGAAATTACATTAATGTTACTTGACTTTTGTTTCTAACCCCCAACCCATCAGTTCGAAATTAGCAAGTTCTTTGTGATTCGTGCCCGCGCCAAAACAAAAGGTATACCTTTATTTGCTTCGTTCATGCTATTATTCATAAGTACAACAGTTTAAGTGACTTTTCCCATCAGGGCCACAGTTATATGGAATGTGACAAAGATGTGTGTTTAATAAATCAAAAAACTCTGCTGTTTTTGCGATAGGAATGCGCACACCAGAAGATGCCACGTGAAACCATCTGTCTTCGATATCATTGAGTGTTCCCACGATATTTTTAAACGTGGTATTCATTTCTTAATAAATAATACAGAAAAGCATGTCCAATGAAGATGAGAGAAATACGAGAAATTGTAGTTGACAAAACCTCTTCTAGAACTATAACCAGTCAACAAGCTACAATATCTCCTGGGAGTCCCATGTTATTATTGACAAAATGTGCCGTACACAGAGCGATGAGCAGCCTGCCTCTTCCTATTCAACTTTAATTTCAATTTCCAAGGCAAAATATGATGACCTACAATGCCTGAAGAGATTCAGTTCCGAAAATGCTCAGTTCTATAGGATTGTTTTTTACAAGTTAATGAATAATTTTGACTGAATGATTATTTTCAATAGGGTTTCATTAAAGTTTATATTTTCTCAGCAATTTTTAAATATAATTTGGTACATTTCACAATATAGTTAGTGAACTTCGATTTTTTTTTGTCCAGAATTATTTGTACTTGAACTTTTAATTGCTAATTAACATGAAAAAATAACATATAACACTTATTTCAAAAGAAGAGTCTGTTAGAAAAACGCATAAAGAATTATTCCAGAAAAAAAAAACATTTCTATATATCTAATGTGCTGTAGCGTTATTAAAATTCAAATTGCGTTCCTGTAAAAAAAAAAAAAAAAAAAAAAAAGAAGTAAAAGTGGACTTTGATTGTTTTTCCTTTGTACCATTCAAATGTAGTATATAAAAAGCTGCAAAAATCGAATAATTTTAAAAATGTATACATTTTTTAAATGTTTTAAAATTAAGTTCCAATGCTGTTCTCTTTTATAATTATCTGTACAATACATCAACAGAATATTTTCTTAATCCCCCACAGTTTAATATTTGTCTTTTGTCAGTGAGAATCATTTTGAAAGAAACAGATTTCAGAGGGGAAAATTTTAAATTAACTGTAGTAGAAATATCATTTACACTTCCCTCCAGTATCACTTGATACTTTTCCAACAATGGAAAACCTATATTCTTATTTAGTAATTTGTTCCACTTACTTTTAACTTTTTTCGCAGTTTTACTCGAAGCGCAGTGTATTTTCTCCTGGGCATCCTGCACTATTACTATTTGACTACAAAGAAAATGATTTTTATAGGTGTCCAATGCTTGCAAGTATGAATGAAGAGCTTGGTATTATGTTGGCAATAATTTTTTTCATTGACATGTCATTCAGAAACACTTTCACTGCTTTTACAAGTTTGACCACTTGTTTAAAATATTTAGCATAACACACCACTGACTAGATCCATGATCCCCATCGTATTACAACAGACTGAGGTGAGAGTGGAATATCTGAGCATATCTCCCTGCTCATTAAAATCCTGGATGGGGCTTTGCAAAAACTTTCTTTCGTATTGGAAATGAACGAATTGAGAACAGAGAATTCGTTCTTGATTGTTCCAGAAACTCTGTGAGGGATGTGAGCTAAATGTTTGATTTTGACTTTGTACTTGTGACTTTACCTATCCCAATGCACAAAATTCAAAAGGTGTGAGATCAGAAGAACGTGGTGTGAAACCCTATCAATTTACCAACATGGAAGGATTCCAGATACTTAGGTACTCACGAACGATTCGTGCGAAATGAGAGGGTGCTCCATGTGGTTGAAAAACTGTCGTTTCTAAGATGTGACTGGTGAGTTCGGTGAAGAAGAATGCTCCATACACCTTAGATCTTGAGATCATTCACCACATATTGACTTTTGGGGTGTTTGGTTCCTACTCGAGGATCTCATGTGGCTGTTCATCTGCCCCACACTCTGCAGTTGTGTCGGTTGAGCATGCCATATGCATGGAAGGTGGCTTCATCGCTAAAGTACACCGTTTGCGGCAAATTATCTTCTTTGAGTGCCTGCAACAAGTCGGCACACATTGTTTCGCGACTAGCATAGTTCTCCCTTTCCAAATGCTGAATTTGGAGGTGGCATGGCCTGTTTTCAAGGTTTAGTGAAGAATTTTCTACACTGTCGGTTGTGATACACCCAACTCCCGACTTAGTCTCCTGGTTGATGCTTTTGGGCTTCTGCTAATTGCATCCTCTACCTATAGCACAGTTCCAGCTCGCACACTGGGTCCACCAGAACGTTTCACACTACCCATGGTCCTGAATTTCTGAACCAGTAGTCTAATATTTGCCCTGAGGTTTGTGGAATTTTCGTCGAAAGTCCGCTTGAACCTCCTGGTAAATAAACCCCCTAAAACGCGCTTATACTACAACTGTTATTTCTTCAGTTGATAGCAATTTTCTGATTACTATAAAAGAAACACATGATTAGCTGTTTTCTCCAAAATGGATCAAAACTTTATAATCATCCTGTATTACATAAAATATTTGTTGGCAGGAGTGCGCTGCTTTGACATGATCTTACACCTGTATCCTCTGGTACAGCCCAATCCCGTCAGAACGAACCGCTAAATCTATCTCTGACATAGAGCAAGCGTTTCCGTTATGAAACAGGTCACAAAGTGCAACCAAATTAGTTTATGTGAGCCATACGTTTTTATCTATTTTAAGCTAAAGATCATAACATTGCATTTTTATTTTATTACTTTCAATTTTAAAATAATTTCACATGTGTTATGATCTTAATTGATACCCCTTAATAAATGTTATTTTAATGATTGCTGAATTTTGTGAGTTATCATTCTTCTGTCGTAATTGTTTATTCATCTTTATAGGAACATAGGGCTTTTACTCCGGCACATTCCAAAAGAGAAGGCTTGAAATGTCAAGAAGAGAATGTTGTTTAAAATGTATTGATATATGGTACAACCTGATAAATAAATACTTCAAATAAAAAGTAAAAATTATTAGGAACATTATGAAAGTGACATTTAGTGGTCTAGTCATGGCAAACGAAAATAAATCTTTGCATATAGGTACGGCACTAAAACCGTTGCATTATTTCGGGTTACGACCGGGAGATGGCGAGCTTGTCTTCTTCCACCGTCATTCTTCTATATCACTGGTCTCCATCTGGATTACATCGGGAAACTGATATTTGCTTCATTCAGTTGGAAAAAAGAAGGGTAGAAGATGTAAAGGCTTCGAAGCAGACTTTTTTTTTTTTTTTTTTCGCGTGCGGTTTGGAAAGGAAAGACGAGAAGATAATAGTAGGTTCGTGCTGTCTTTTCTGTTTTTCTTCTTCCATGTGAATTACCTTTCCTTTACTGGCATCCCATGTTCTATAAAACTAGCAATATACCTTGCTTTCTCAGCTATGACAGATGAATTAAGGCAATTTTTGGAAAAAAAAAAATTAAAACACGTCGATTTTATATCCCTGTAAATTTGGGTAGTATTTTAATTGAGAGTTATGCCTTTCTTTTTAGGTCTTGTTTGGGCTATATATTTTGCATTTATTCTCTATTATAAAATATACAAATTTAAACAAATGTATTACTTAAGTGCATAAATTGATGTAAATGTAAGTGCTGCTAGATTTAATATTTTCCCCTTGGGTTATTGTCACTTTCTGTTTGGGCCCTTTATTATTTTACATATTTAATATTTACAGCAGACACAAACGGCCGATTTATGTCTGAAGTTATATGATATTTTGCTGCAGTTAAGTATAATTTTTGAGTTTTCACCAAGTGTTTTTCTGTAAGAGCTCTGAACAGAGGACATAGTACACACGTCACATATTGTTCTGATGTCATCAGTAGGGATCGAAATTTAATACAAATGTGTGTTCTTTTTCAACAGTTAAATCATATACTGACATTTATTTTCGATTCATAGCAATCGCTAGTATTGAATACAATTTTATGATTCATATAAATGCATGATTTACTAGTAGTATCATTAAATTATAAATGTTTTAATCTGTTAGTTTATAATGTACATTTGCTCCTTCTCGTAGAACTTAACCTTAAATATGTCTCACATTAAAATACAGAAAGAAAAACATTATAAACATCTGCTGTAACCCAGCCTGTATTTTCTATGCACTACGAGTTACTCCAAAATGCGAGGAGAAAAAGAATAAACATATATTGCAATTCCAATTCAGTTTCCTGCATGCAGTGGTTTACTCAGACTTAGGAATGTGAAGTTAATTCTCCTTAAGAATGTTAACTTTATTATTCTGAACAAAAGTGAAAAAATAAAAGCAAGTGCTAGGGCGATACGAACTTTCAAGATTAATTTAAAAATCAAATAAATACAAGCATTTTATTTACAAGCATTTGAAGAAAAAAATGGTGATGAAAACGCTTCCAAGTGGGGCAATATTTCAATTCAAATAAGTACACTGAAGTGTTGAAGCCGGAATCAGCAAAAAGTGTTCGTGCTCAGAAAGTTTGGGGTCGGTCCTTGGAGTCTAGTGGCAATTATGCCTGTCTAGTGGACCCAACATTGCGTGTTCTAGTCCGTCCAGGGTGGATGGATTTTTTTTTTTCGGACGTAATAATTCTAAGTATACTTTCCTTAGGAAGGGAAGTAAAGCCGTGGGCCCCACGCAGTAGGTTTACGTTACTTAAAAGAACCTGAAAGAAGAAGACTCTGAACAAAATTTATCGGTCGTTTCAGGTCCTGAATTGAACGGAACGCTGATGATCTGAGATGATAAAGAGCGCCCCAAATTCAGAATATCCGGAACACCAAGCTACGGCTATTCTGCAGACCTTTTATATTTATATATTATTGACAATCATTTGCAATTTACGTTATTCATCCCAGTGAATGTTGGACTCATCCTGTAGGCTCTGCAGCGTGTATTGTTATGATGTAGCAAAACAAGCAGTTTCGAAGCAGAACGGTCAAGTCTCTTCATATAGCATCATTTTAAAAGTATTCAGTTTCCCTACAAGATTTTCATCTGAAATTTCCTGTATGACAGTCGCCGTTAGTGAAATGGCGAAGTCGTACCGAGCAGGGGTAGACTACGAAATGCAATAAGCAGTTTCCATGCCGATTTCATTGAAACAGATGGTATGATTATTCCATGTTCTATGTGCAATATTGTCATGACCTCCTGCTTCCATTCTCCTAAAATATCATTTTATATCTTATTTAACGAACTAGGGGTGTAACTCACAACACTAATCTAACAAAATCTTAACAATCATGACTACAAATGGGATCAAATTAGGACTATCGGGATTGGAAGGAATGGAACTGAAAATATACACATTAATTAACCATCGTACATTTGTCTTTATAACCAGTAATTATCACTTACACACATGATGGACGTTGACCAAAATGTCTACCATGAAAACAGACGACGGCACATCCTCTCTCCTCAAGTTCCCACACTTTAACAAGAAAGCAGTTTAAGAACGCTTCTACTTCAAGTTGTGCTTATGAAGACCGTAGTTTTGCTCACGTAATCTCCTTCAACAGTCATTTCCAATTCTTAACTGATTCAATGCTACAATATATTTCCCCATATATTGTTAATCTCCATATACCACAATATGAATAATTACGTAAGATAGATAAGAAGCAATAAATAACATATTAATAGAATATTTTATGTAAAGCATTAAAATGGGAGAGATTCATGGAAAAGCTTTGAAACAGCAATTCTTTCAGGAATTATTCCGAAGGCAGAATGGAAAAGTATGGAACATAACGCTGTTTACATCGACATCATTACTGCATTTGTACAGTGTAGCACTCCCCTTTACACAGTAAATAATCTTGGAATTAAGAGTTTCTTTAAAAATACACAAATATATTTGCACTCTTAGAAGTATTCATAGCTAATATATGAAATTAAACATATAAAACTTGCTTCGGACTGACCTCTATGTTTTATATTAGATGAAATATTGAGAGCTGCTCTAATTAAGCAATTGAACTTTCAATCTCTAGAAGGAGGGAAGTATCTACTGCTAATGGTTCTTCTGACCTTCAGTGTCCACGTCTAAAGCAGATGAAGCATTGTCTTTGTGCCGTTTGGAGGCTCGTAAAGCGATTTGTCGTGAAACGAAGTGTTTTTCGCTTTATTTGTGTTAGATGCTATAAAGCGAATGCATAATTTTCATATATGATTCGTATGTGAAAACACACACTTGCAGAAAAGGGAGATGACAATATGTAAGAAAGTTTTCCGATATTCCTGCACCTCATAGATGCACTGCTCGTAATCTTCTGAATTTAAAGAAAAGGGACGTTGTTCTCGATAAGAAACCGAAAGAAAACGGCGATGTATTTACCGAGAAGAAACTTGACGAAATTTGAGAAACATTAGAATGAAGTTCAAAGAAATTTATGCGAAGACTCCCACAGGAAAACAGGAAGTTTGCAAACGTGAAATGTCACCAAAGTTTTAAAAATAAGACCGTTTAAACAACTTTTTGTGAATGCCAGAAATACAGAAATAACACAAACACGTCATTCTTAGAAGAATATCATGAATGCATTTTTTTAACAAGATCCCACTACATGTAAACAGCTGATTCTTCCTTAGCTTTGAATGAGGAATATTGGTCGTAGTGGTGTAGTGGTAACCATGCTTATTTCGTAGTCCCAAGATTGCGGGTTCAATCCCGACCAGGATAGATGGATTTTTTGGGGAGTAAATGTCCTAAGTATGGCTTCCTTAGAAAGGGAAGTAAAGCCGTGAGTTCAGTGTCGTAGATTTACGGCATGTAAAATAATCTCAAGCCTGAAAGAAGAGGCCTAAGACCAAAATTTATTGAATGGGACGCTGGTGACCTAAGATGTTAAAGAGCGTCCGTAAATAAATCAAATAAAGTTAATTGTACATTGGTTGTTTAACTCAAGCGCACAATTAGGGGTTCTCGTTCAACAATTTCATAAATTTCATAAAGATCATGACGTTATGACTTTACTGGCTACTAAATTGGAAAATTCGATTCTACGGAGCCTCTCGCAAGGCTTCCAACAATTCCGGGTATTTAACTTAAATTCCATTCTATGGCTTTAGTTTAGCATTGTGGTAAGGGAAAACATGTTTTGTATTATAGAAGCCCTGAAAACTTTATGAGGTTGCGTTACCAAATAAGTTTTCATTTTGCTCTCCTATCTATCTTATGCTTTTAAGCATTCTTCCTGCTAATTAGTTTCTTTTGCGCGTGGTTTCTTTCACCGAACACTTATTTTTGGTCTTTATTTTAATACATGCAGGTATTTTGGAAAGTTTTAGGCGAGACCTTTTCCCATTGTCGGTCTTAATGGCTTGCTAATTGCCTTTTACATGCTGTCAATTGTTTCCCTTTAGGTAGCAGCTCAAAACTTAACTTATAAATAATATATCACATCATCAAATTATTAGTTATCATAATTACATTAATTACGTAGTGCATACATACATACATACATACATACATACATACATACATACATACAAACATACATACATACATACAAACATACATACATACATACATACATACATACATACATACATACATACATACATACATTACATACATACATACATATCGGGTGGTCGGCTAAGTCGTTTTATATTGATATATTTTAAATGTAAAAAAGAGAGGTTCTGACCTTTAAATATAATCAGATATTGAATGTAACTAAATACATCTTGGTATCTTAGTTATAACACGGCAATTGCTCTTTCACACTGGTCATCCGTATATACGGGGGTAGGTTCATAAGTTTCCGGCCTCACCGATAAGGATTATCGTCTTCACAAAACCTGTGCCATGCCTTATCTGTTAAGTAAATAATTGCAGCTGTAACTTCCGCTCTGCTGAGTCCAGTTGTTCCCATATAGTGGCATAAAGAAGGCTATGTGTAGAAAATTGTGATATGTTTAAAATAGAGTATCGAGCTGTTAATAAGTTCTTCACAAAAGAAGAATTTACTCCAAATGAAATTAAACAGCGATTGAAAGGTGTATATGTGAAAGCATCCTTCTCATATTCTACTGTAAAAGAATGATCCAAACTTTTTCGAATGGGTCGAGAAAGCATTGAAGACGAAGAGCGTGCAGGTCGGTTCTGAAAACATCGCTCTTGTGAAAGGAGAAATTATGGAAGACCGGCAACTCAAAGTTAACAGAAAAAGCAGCAAGATTGGATCTTTCTAAAACAACAGTCCTTCGAATTATTCATGAACATTTAAACATGAATAAGGTTAGTGCAAGGCTTCTTGGACTCCTCACTCTGGTGTCCTCCTCCTTGATGACAACGCGCGACCGCATACTGTAAACAAACCCAACTCCAAATTCCACGTTATTATTGGGAGCGCTGTCAACACAAACCTTGCAGCCCCTAGTGACTTCCATCTGTTTCCAACATTAAAAAGGGGTTTTCATGGAAGCTCAGTGTTTCCATGACAATGGGCACGTCGAAACAGCTGTGCGGAATTTATTTGCAGTCAGACACATGGCTTCTTTGAAAATGACATTCAGAAGTTGATATACACACACAGATGGGACAAATGCCTCAACATCCAAGATAGTTAGTTCATGGATGGAGGCAAATGATGTGTAAAGAAGGTGAATGTAATGTAATACAGTTTATTTATTGAACACTCATATGTGAACTTTTTTGTTGTTATAAATGTGTAAATAAATGTGCATTTAATGTATTACGTAATAAACAAAAGGACATAAACACATAAAATCAAAGCTTAAGCGTATAATTTTTGCAGGCAATGTATTTAAAGAATGTATTGATAATGGAATACAGATAAACCGTATTAAAATCTCAATTTATCTTTTCCAAATACCCTCGCACATTATTTGTTTTGCTTTTCGAGTATACAAAACTCAAAAAGTATTTTCCCACCAATCTCTCTCAAGCAATGTATTACCTTTATTTTGTGATAGATAAAATATACTTCCCCCCATACCATCTAGTGCTATGGAGCCAAAGCTCTCTAACACATAACGGTAGTTTAAAAGTGAATTATATCGGCAATAAATAATATTAACCATAGAGCTGCCCTGCCTTGTGTACTGCCCTCGCCATTCCACGAACGTTTCATTGTTGACTTTCCGCGGTTGCATGATGTGTTGCAATATCCTTAAATTACATTTACATAACAATGTGAAAGTACAACACTACCAAAACAAAATAATGTACCATATATTTTTGGATAAAAATGTTAAAATAATACATAAGTAAATCCCATATTTTATTTCACATGCTCAGGTTATTAAGGGATTTAATATGTTTTCACCAGTTCTGTTCACGTCATCAGAAATTAAAGAAAATGTGCCAGTCAACACATTATTTAAAAATAAACAGTTTAATGGTATAGCAATATTTTAAAGGGTGATTTATGAAAAAAAATGTATCGTTTCTAAAATGTTGTAACTTTGAAAGAACACCGTTCGGATGGAATTCAGTAAATGGCGTGCGAATTTTAAAAATGTTAAGCTTCTTTTCAAGTCTTTATTTGTTGTCTTTTGACTGCATTGGTCTTATCACATGTTTAGAATATAAAAGTTATTACTGTATGTATAAATCTTAGTCTAAATAAAATAACTCAGAAAACTTGGCACCTTATACCTATATGGAATTCACTTTCTAAGGATAAGGAAAAACTACAGAAAAAAAAATGGCCTAATCGGGAATCGAACCGAGAACCTCTCGATCTGTAACTACAAAAGCTACCATTATACCAACGATATTTTTGTTTTATGAGTTTTGTTTGATAAGATCCAAGAGTAATCTTACTTAACATCTTAGGGATGTTAATTTTTCTTTCCTTTATTTGTTGTACATACGTGAATTATGACTTTCAAAGTGTTATTAGTGAAGTCGTTTATTCTTTTAACAGTTACTTCAGACTATGTAATTTAATAATTGAAATAGAGAGAAAAAAACATTGTGGTAGGTGAATTGTGGGGTTTGCTTTTATAAAATATTTGGAATATGTACGCCCATTTCTTATTCCACAAACTTCATGCTTGTCTGTCTGACACAATTCAGAGGCTTTGAGGTCTATTATCAGCAATTTTACGCCAAAAATTACAACAATAAGAGTTCATATATGTATGTTACTGCCATGCACATTTTTCATAAAGAATAATTGTCGTTTTCATTTATATTCGTCATTTATCTTCATTGAAAAAAAAACCATTCATTACATACTGAAATTCGATTATTTTACATTCGATTATTCCATCACAAACTAGAAGCTATATTACAGTCTTACCCGAAATTTTTCATAAATACTCTCTGCCACCTTTAAAGAAAATGTCCGTTAAGATCCTAGAAGATCGAAAAAAAGGAAGATACAGCTACAGTTAGTTATCTTCTAGTACAAAATGAAGATGACGAAAGCTATTAAATTGTCCCTATATATAAACATAAAGCAGTGACTCGTGAAATAAAAGTTGGTGCAGGAGTTTAATTTGAGGCGAGAAATTACTTTGTGGTTGAATTTTCTGCTGCCATGTGGCGGGCCAGCAGGTTGTTGTCACATCCCATCACTCGCTGTCCGTCTCCTACACCTGTTCCTCTTCGCTTTCGATTTCCATTTCCATATGTTCAAAATCACTGTCAATGAAATCACTGGAGTCACCCAAGTTTATTATAAAACGTTTCACTACTTCTTTTAGAATGCCTTCTTCTCTCCATGTATTTTCTTGCTATACTCTGTAATTTCCGCTAACTGTTAATTATTACAACGCCGAGAATGTTATGTCTCTGACGATAATGTGTTTTTGTTGCCTAATTGGTCAGCGATAAGACGAGCCTCTCGCCAGCCGAGTCGCCGGCATAAACACGTCCTAAGTGTCAATCAAAACTAATTTCTCGCCTACTGTAGGTAATGTTTGAGAATACGTCGCCTTATTTTTATTCTCCAGACCTGCCACTAGAGGGATGCGGATTGGTTTTAGTGAACCACCGGCGTCAAAAAAGCATGCTATTTTCATGATATAGAAATACTAAGCTAGACCCACAACCAGTGATGCCAAGATTGCGGTGAATAGCTGCAAACCCTTATAAAAACACAAAAGTACTCGTTAACTTCGCGGAATCTAGTGTAACATGGCCGCATTCATTTAGTACTTATCTACAGCTACGTAAAAGATTATTAGTATTATGGTTCGGATACTCCTAAACCCAAGATCGCAGGTTCAATCCCGGCGAGGATCGATGGCTATTTTCTGGTATAAAAATCCCAAGAATGGCTTCCTTCAGAAGGGAAGTAAAGCTATGGATCCCGTCAGAGATTTACGGGACAATAAAGACCCTCAAGCCTCTGAGGAAAATTTGTCGGCCGTTTCACTCCCTGAATTGATTGGGACGCTGATGATCTGAGATGTTAAAGAACATCCGTAAATAAACAAAAAAAATCCATCCAGAATCAGTCATTATATTCTCTTTTGAATAACTTCTTTCGCGGACATAAACTGTGCTTTGAGCCCAGCAGTTTCGCTTCTACAAACCCTCGCACAACATCACACATTCTTGGTTAAAAATAATTAATAAGGTGACCTATATTCAAATATTAATCACAACTATATCTACCCACTGTTTTAGACTACTTATTACGCAACAGAAATCTGATAAAGTAAAACATAAAATGCAACACAAAGGTACTGCGGTCGAAGTACCTTCATCGGAGAGCAAGTTCGATCTCCTTGAAGCTCACATTTCTTCACAACTTCCCTTGCAACAAGAGCTGTGTGCACAGACGCGTTGTCATGAAGAAAGCGCACACTAACACTCACCTTTCCTCGCCTTTTCTCTTTGATGGAAGCACGTAGCAGCAGACCAGCATGGTACTCCCCATTTACTGTGGTGTTCCTCTTCTTGAAGTCAATGAAGAGTATTCCTTCTCAGTCCCAAAAGCTTGTGGCCATGCTTTCTTGATTGACTGAGTGACCTTGACCTTTAGAGGAGGTACTTCGCCAGGCTTACGCCACTCCGTTGATTCTGTTTTGTACAACGGATCATAGTAGAGGACCATAGTTTCATCTCATGTAACAATGGTTTGCAGAACTTCTCTCTCCTTGCCACGGCAGAGATCCAAAAATGCCTGACAACAGACGACTCGTTGCTGCTTTTGGACTGAGGAAAGAAGTCTTGCACTAACCTTATTCGTGTTTAAATGTTAATGACTAATTCGAAGGACTATTGTTTTAGAAAGATCCAATCTTGCTGTTTTTTCTGTTAACTTTGTGTTGCCGGTCTTCCATAATTTCTCTTTCCACAAGAGCAATGTTTTCAGGAGTGAGCACCTCCAAGGGCCGACCTGCACTTTCTTCATCTTCAATGCTTTCTCGACCCATTCGAAATAGTTTACAGTGGAATATGAGGGGGATGCTTCCCCATTTACAATGTCCAATAGCCGTTTAATTTCATTTAGAGTAAGTCCATCTTTTTTGAAGAACTTAATAACAGCTCAACACTCCATTTTGAACATGTCACAATTTTCTACACATTGTCTTGTTTATGCAACTATAGCTGAACAACTGAACACAGTGGAACGGAAGTTACAGCTGCAATTGTTTACTTAACAGATAAGATAAGGATTTGTGAAGGCAAAAAGCCTTATCGGCGAGGCTAGAAACTTATGGACGTACCCTGGTATGTACCGTAAGCAAAGAGCATTTTAAAGTCAAGGAAAACATGTTAATGTCCCTAGGTTAGTTATTTCATATTTGTCCCCACGATTTATCATAATCAAGTGTTTGTTTTCAGTGACAAGTGACACATTTTTCACGTGTTACGACCTGGGATTCCTGTCTCTTGTTGCGCCGTATGGTGCGACAAATACCACTGTGTACTCTCGCGAAAACACCGTCCCACACCGTACAGCACTTGTAGCCGGGAGGGAACTATTTACACGTCCAGCAGAGCTTAGTTCAGCAAGTTCGGGGAAGTTACCAGGGCAGAGGAATTTTCCACGTCAGCGCACAAACACAGATTGTCGCCGTATCTTACGGAAGGGTACCTTGGTAGTGTTCAGCAAAGCGTATCACTTAGGCACCTCCTCCGAATTACTGCTAAGGGCTCTAGACCAAACAATAGGAATACCCCAGAGTGTTCCGCCAACAAGAAGGGCGTCTCTTAGACCTTAACATCTCATTACAATGATGAAGCTTGAGACTTCACAGCAACAATTAGTAACATTTCAACGCTTAAGTGACCTAAAATGTGAAGAATATAACATCAAAAGTGCCTATTAAAACAAAGAATGTGAAAAAATACCACAAATTAAATGTAAGAAAAGTAGCCTAATTGCATCCCACTACTATTTTTAAATTACTTTCTACTACACCTCAAAAAGATATTGAAGAGTTAACACCCTTAGCAGTTGGTCCTGAAAAAAAGGCAGGAAATTCAAAATTGTATACAGTTGACTAAAAATATCTGTCAATGTTTTCGCGATGCTTAAATTTCAAGCGTTGACAACAAGTAAATGAGCAACAAATGACGTTAAGGCGAGAACAGTAGACTGTTAAGCTGGTAGGGTAAATTTTTCTTGGTGTATTACTTCCACGCTCAAAAGAGAAGGCAAAATGTGTATATGACCGTTATTCGATATCCCAACAATAACACTGATAAACTCTCCCGGAGATGTACGTTTGTCTGCTGTTAATTCTAGACTGCTATTGGCTGAAGCTAAACAGTCTTTTGATGCGGTAAAAGACGGAGAAACTCTATCGTTAAACAATTGATCTCAAAGGCTCTGAGAAAACTGTAGGCTGCACTCAACGCCACTATATGTGGCATTTGTCTGTTGTTAAATCCTAGACTACTATTGACTGAAGCTAAAATATTATTGGTGCACTAAGGCAGAGAATATGTATTGTTATATTATCAAAGGCTCTGAAAAAAAGGGGAGCGACTAATTACTTCATTGTTACCTACTCAAAGTAAGCCGGTTGGGTACACGATAAACGCGGTTATTATAAGAACTGGTATGATCTATGAATTAAAACTGGGAAACAGTGCAACTGAAGCCGGGAGCAAAATGTGCCAGATCGGTGTTGATGCTGTGCAAAGTTACTTCGGGAAGGCAATGCTCGAGAATCAGCTACGAACAGGAATACGGACAATAACTAGGCTCTCTTAGCAACTATTGAGACAAAAAACAGACATAAACCTACTCCCCAAACAAACGAAACCACCACTATACTAAAAGAAGATGTAGGGATGGGATAATCGATTGCTTTTTTGATTAACTCATTCCATTATCTATATAATCGAATTAAATAATCAATTGCTTTAAAAATAAGAATATATATGGAATAAAATAACACTTTTTATTATTATTATTATTATTATTATATTATAAAAATTAAACAAAATTGAAACTCCTATTAATAATGAACAATATATTTATACTCCTTTAAGTTTCGGTTTTAACTATTAAATTCCTATTACTAATGAAACTTTTTAAAAAGAGCATGCGCTTGGGGATGCTTTTGCAGTCAAGTAGGAGATTACATCGATAAAGAAGAAAAATGTTGCAACAAAGAGCGACCGCATTATCGAATGCATTGTCGCGAGGGGGCGAGGCATGGCAGAAGTTTTCAGAATAGAAAGCAGCAACAAATGGGGGGTGATAGAACAATCTGGAAACGGGCACACAACGTTGGCTTTATCCCAGTCCCGATAAATAACAAAAAAATCCGTCCGGCAGAAGCTGCGTAAATTAAGCGAATTCCTCAGCAATAGAATTTGGTAAGGTGTGACTTAAAAGAAATGATGTTGAAAAATAAAAATTGTGTTAAATTAAAAACTTGCTCCTTCACTGCTAAGCCAAGAAATTTTTAGACTCTCCTTGTTTGGTTTGGAGACAAAGCTGTTAAATAGAGGTGTCCTAGATCCGCCACTGTCTATTTAAGTTAATAGTTACAAAAATCTCCGCATATCTTTGAATTTGAATACATCTATTTCTAAGCACCCAACAAACAGGACTAAAAATATATGTTTAATTCGATAGCTATGCTTCCTAGTGTTTACATTACTACTAGGGGGTAATTTTAAATTGATGAGGAGATTACAAACAACAAAATTACTTAACATCTGCAATGGGTATTGACTTTAGATCAAACTTAAATATTTAATGATCCTAAATTGGAAGATGTTTTTAAATGAAGCAATGTTTGTTAAATAAACTGTTAATCGTAACTCTAAATTAACTGTGGTATAATTAACCTTACTTTCGACTTCTGATAGTTTTCGACGTTTCAACTTCACTACGTGCAACGTTGCCAACTTGCTGTTAATGCTAGAAACCGGCTAGTATATCTAATATCGTTAACTATCGTTCCCGCCAATATACGACAGTTAAGAGAATGTTGTTATTAAAATTCTCAGCTCGCTAAATTAATTAGCATTCTACAGCTCCTAGCATAGAAAGATAGCTGTGCATTACGTCAATGACCTTTCAGATCTAATCCCTTTTTCTGCATCATTATTTATGACATACACGCATATTTTGTACCATTGTGTGTGTATATTATTTATAATAATATATGTAGTATTATAAATATCGGTCATTGTTATAATTTCATAATAATTCAACTGTATGGAGGTCTTTTACGGACAAAGCAAATGATGTTCGATAGCTACGTGCCTTATTTGGATATGATTCAGTGTAGGCATATATTTGTTTTGTTTTGTTTTCTGCAAATCTTCTGGTAAATGAATCCTAGCACTTATATTTAAGGTTTAAGGGTTTCGCTCCAAGAGAAAAAAACGCTGTTTTCTCCTACCTCGGAAGTAGAATCGCAACATGAGATGATTATTTCTTGAACACACTGTACACTGTCCTATAATTCACAACTCAATTAACTACAGGTTTCAGGCTATGAAGAATTCATCATACTATACTAATATAAATACTGTCTAAGAAATAAGTGGCTTATTTGCTCAGTTGTAGTAATAACAATAACAGAAAATGATCACACTTAAAGCTAGAGCCCGGAAGTCCAGGCATTTTAGTTGAAACAGGCAGGCAAGAAATGCTTAAAATACTGAAAATAGGCATTTATTAAAGGTGAAAACAGAGAGAAATATCACTCATTATTAATGATGATAGGTATTTAAGATAATTTCTTTAAAACACAATTGAAGTGCTTAAGCTTACTTTCTCGATTACAAGCATTAACAAGATGTTTTTTCAAGATATCAAATATCATAGTCAGACGCTTGTCAGAGAGAACATTTTTCATCGTGGAAAAAGAACGTTCTACTTTCAATAAAGCGATTGGAGCATATTTAAAACAAGCTATTCCGGAAAGACTCATACCAGTTACAACAAAACATTCACCTTTCAGGGCAACATGGAAATATTGATAAAGGCAAGTAAAGTAGTTTTGAATAGTCCTGGCGAATGAGCTAAAGATGCGCGGTGGTTTCTGCTCGAGTTCATTTTCTGTTAATGCGTTTATAGGGGAATCAGGTTAGTAACTCTCTTGCCGAACACAATGTAGGGACGGTTTATTGCACAGTTGCACCGCTTTCATATTTCTCTCTTGCAATTGTTTGTTGCATTTATGCAGCTTAGAAGTTACCCCTACCACAGATTTTCTAGAATTGTCTCGCGCAGATCGATACAAATCAATCTCCAGGACTATACTAACAGCAGTACTTCCCTCATCCTCCCTGCTTTCTGGTATTCGTATGCCCAAGGTAACCGTGCGTTCCTTTCAGGAATGAAGTTTCTGCTATTTAAAGAACTTAAGTGAATGAGTTGAGAAAACAATGATTACTTGAAAAGAAATAAATGCATAACAAGATTCTCAATACATATTTTTGTGAAGTGAACATACCATTCAATTTTTATAATTTCCCCCCCTTAGATATGTTGAAATTCTTTGTGTTTTTAAAATCGTAAATAATAATGCAAAACAGGCAAAAAAAAGTTTAAACCTTAAAACAGGCAACAGAAGCCAAAATAGGCAAACAAATAGGAAAAATAAAACTATCCCAAATGTACGGAAACATGTTTATTTCTATCTGATTCTTAAATATATCCACCCAGATAGAAAAGGCATTTTGTTTAACTTCCAAGGTTAGCCTTGGTAGCCTTGGTAGCTGTAAAACGCGTGTCAAATTCGGAAGTTCAGTTAATTCGGCTATAGTTAATACATTTTGATCATATAAACGGAAATTCGTGAAGCCTTAGAGTATTAAAATGTCCTCTAGACGTCTAACCAGCTCTTCTCGGTATCTGCTTTCTATTTGCCAGCCTTCTTAGACATAATTTGTATTCCCTCCATAGAAGAGGTGCCCCTTCCGCTGTAATATAGTTAGATCGTTAAGGAGCTCCTCCTTGTCTCCCAGAAGATGGGTTTCCATATTTTTCCCTTGAAAAATGGGCCCCTCTTCCAACGACTTATGCCCATTTGAGGTCTTATTTTTTACATGGACAGGTTATCAATCCTAGCACAACTCTCAATCTAGAGTCCTAAATTTGTTTGGGCTTTTATTCTTCTAAAGGAAAAATAGAATCATAAAGTCTGAGGAAACATTGAATCAATATAAAACCGGAGCAGGCATGAAACCCAAGCCTCGAAATCCTAAAAGCCAAGTAAAAGAATATCTCATGTAATATAAATGTGCCTACTTACCTTATATAATCCAGAGATCACGCCTGAAATACAAAAATGCATTTGATTTATTAAAAATTTGCAAATTTTAAATTAAGTAAATATGACATACAAAATAAATTAGTGTACATATTTAAAATATACCTTAGTGGTAACAGAATAAATTCAAAGAATTTTACTTAATTTATGCTAAAGAAACCCAAAAACTGCATTGAGGTTTCTCGATCTCTATAGGTATTCTTGTGTAGGCATGACGCACGATAACTCTGCACTCGGGCTAAGTCACACAACCGCAGACGGTTTCTCCATACCTACTATGATATTGATTGCGGACCAATGTTGAAACATCATGAAAATTGAACTCATGTCGTATTCTAGCGAAATACTTGGGTGTGAAAATGGCTAGTTACATAAACTAAAGATGTCATACATATTCACTTTCACTTGTTATAGCGGTTTTAGTTTTCTCATGCATCTTAGAAATAATATGCGCTGCAAAAGAGGCTGCGCCGTCTCTAGCACAAAACAGCTTTCTCTTTCCAAAAATAATGGGGCAGCTCTACAATTTAGTTCAAAAAGGTAATTGAAATACATTTATTTTTAAAAATAGTTGCTTATCTTACATGTATTCTACATTATGTATGACTGTGCGATATACTCCATCATATCACCGTTGTTTTAAGATTTTACGGTCATGAAATTTTTATACGCACTTTTAACACCCCCTCTCCCAACCGAAATATACATAGAACTTCGTGCAGGATTTGGTAACTCTGAGCATTAGAAATCAATCGACCAGAAATGACGCTGAAGTAGGCATCCATTCCCAGGCCAGTATGGTCGATCGCTCCACCTTGTCGAAACGTTTGATTGTTTATCCTGCAAAAAGGTTTACAAGTCCCCCTGAAAATGTTCAATAATTTCTCCCTGCATGTTAGTTCTGTTTCTGTTCGGTGCTTTCCCGCAGTATGAATACACTAGTGGAAAGGCCAATGTGCCCAATATAGTGAGAGAAAAATTAACACATATTCTAAATACTGAATATAATTCCATCTTCCAAAAGTTTTTGTCCATGCAATACACAGAAGAGTAAGATTATCTTAAAAATGCTCTTGAATTTCTTTAACAATATAAGCATAATCACAATTTTGAAAATACGCTCTCATGAGAGCTTGCTTTAAAGAAGTGCATATTAAGTGATAATTACAATAAGCAAAGAACATTGAGGAAATTAATATCATCAATTGTACACACCACACTCACCAGATTCGTCTGTATTTGATTTTTATTTAGAGA
The DNA here is from genome assembly GCA_030762175.1 of Metallyticus violacea. Taxonomy (NCBI): domain Eukaryota; kingdom Metazoa; phylum Arthropoda; class Insecta; order Mantodea; family Metallyticidae; genus Metallyticus; species Metallyticus violacea. The sequence continues at coordinate 66,262,473 of CM060837.1, forward strand.
GTTTTTGAACGACGAACTTCTTAAAAAACTAATCCTAATACTTGAACGAAGTGAACTCACATTTTTGGATCATGTGCATAAGCTGAAGAAATTGTGTTATTATTCATCTGCCATTTTACACGATATTGCATAGAAATAAATCAAATTTAATTATTAATCATTTATAGTTTTTGTTAAGTGTATATAATATATACCAAAAGAGTATTTCAAACGGAACGTATTACACATTATCTTATTACTTATCTCTCCTGACTATGTTGAATACCAGAATTGAAGTAGCAAGTTGTGTATCATGTCACTACAAATGTCTGGTAAACCAATAAAATAGGGAATGCTGTTTGCAGAAGGCTTTGAGGAACAAATAAGACGCATCTACAGAAAGCAATTACTTGAATGCTGCCACACAGATTGCAACTGCATTATAAAACTAATTACATCATCGCTGCAGCAGTCAGCTGAATTAGTTACAGAACTATTCCTCTTCTTGTGTACATCATTCTTTCTTTATTAATCCAGCTGCTGACAGCGATTCTATAAAAACTTTTTCCTTGTATTTTTGGCAATAGTAAACACTATATTTAAAAAAAAAGTTCAATTTATTTAATAATTTTAACAGGTTTTAACTGCTGAGGCATCACAGTCGGTTGATATAAAAAGTGGGAAGGATTTGTTTAAAGGAACGAAGCGTTTAAGGCCTAAGTTTAAGGCATTTTCCCGGCATTTATGGGGACTGAGGAAGGCAAAACATCGGTCAGGCAGGAAGGTCTCGGTCACATTTTCCGTTGTTTATTTAATAAGGCTCAATATTTCGCGACATTTTCTAATGTAAACCTAAGCGTTAAACATTTAACTGTGTAACGTTAATGGAAATGATTTACAGTAGTAGTTTTTGTACCTTATTTATTGTGTACATTGAATCAGCAATGCCATTGAACCGTACCATCTTCCTGATAACTTAACTATGGCGTCACTCACATGTTTAGGAGTACTATGTTCGGGGACAGCTGCTTGAATTTCATCGTTGTTGCCGAATTTTACCTCAAAGCGAGTCCTTCATGTTGTCGAAATGTGCGGAACCACATCTGGAGTATGATAGGTGCGGCACAACAGTGAATCCGGTCTTAGTGTTGCTGTGTGGAGCCGCGCATTATCCTTTCGACCAATTCCCCTTTCACTGTTGCTGAATCCTGCGTGAGGGTCCCGTAGTACCCCTCGCTGTTGACAGTCATTCCTTGAGGAAGTCAATTCATTAGCAGTGTGCCTGAGGTGTCCCAAAAGACGATAATAATCTACGTGCACGAAATGTCTCGAGTTCGGGACTCCCTGGACGCGGATTGGAGTTTGTTCTCTGGTGGAAGGTGGTGGACACGTCACCAGCTTCTGCAAATAACCCGAATCTTCATGCATTTGCAGTAGCCGACGACAAACTCTAATACTTTTGTCATCCGTCTCTGTCTATGTCAGGTTCCATGAAAACCAGTGCGATCACATTCTTTTCATATTCATATTTGTACAGAGTTATACGACCCAGGCCAGTGATCTTCCAGTTAAAGGTTATGCGCCTATCAGCCATAATCCATTAAGAAACAACCTCAGTATTTCTGGAAGATAGCCATGTTTACGGATGACCAATACACATATTCTTCAATATTTTCCCTAAAGCCCGGATCTTTACTCATACATTTTTTGGGGGACATATGTTTGAAACGGACGAGCATTGGACCAACCGGTAAGATCGTGCATATGTCAGCAGCCTACAAGAATAATATAAACACATAAATCGTATTATTTTTTTTTAATAGTGTTTAACGCCCCTTTTTACTACTGAGGCTTCACAGGCGATGGCACTGATGATACATGAGATGAAATGATAAATTGGGAAAGGATTATTTTTCAGCAAGGAAACGTTCCAGGCCTAAGTTTAGGGCACCTTCCCGGCATTTGCCATTTATGAGGACTGAGGAAAACCTGGGAAAAAACCCAGTCAGGGAGGACGGTCCTGGCGGGATTCAAACCCCAGACCTCCCGCTCACGAGTCCGCGCCTTAAGGACTTCGGCCACCCGTGGCGGTATAAAGCGTATAGATATTATAAAAATGTATAAAGTAGTAATGAAGTTTTTGGCATCTGAACCGTTTTCATTTGACTACCCCGCATAAACACAGATTAAATAAAGCCATAATGCATTTAAATATTTTGTTGAGTAGTTTTAATGTGACGTCATGCATTAAAATAATTTACTGCATTGGATAATGATGGAACTAGACTTATCTATGATAATGAAGCTGTAAGATGAACCACATCTTTTGAAAGGGGCAGAATAAGAAAGATACATTATTATGATTATTATTAATATTGTCAATATTATTAATGTTGCTGATAATTGTTACTAACGTTGTCAGCGGGAAAGTGTGAAACATGAGGCATTTTGGAAAGGTTAACAACAAGAAATTGTAGATAAAAATGTATCACCCAAACAGAAAAACAAAATTAGATGACAATTTACTAAAAAAGTTCTGATAATAATTAAGAGGAAAATAAAACTCTACTTTCCCTTAGTAATATTTCAAAATTACAAGGGAATTTTTAGTAAAAATTTGGTTGGATGTTAAACTAGAAGGCGGTATAAGAATTCCAAATTTTCCCCGAAATACTTGGATAAATGTATAACAAATTAGCGTTGTTATTACCCCCTGCCAAGTCACTCAATTTAAATATCCACTTTTGGCACCCAGTGTACTGGTAGAGCCTACAACTGTGCTAATGCAATACTAGTATCGTTAAATACCGGTAATTAAAACCAATAAAAGCCCACACTCTGTACAAAGTATCACCCTGTCTCGAGTTGTTACTTACTAAAGGCTGTCTAGCTGGATGAATCCGCTTCGACACCAACTATCGTTTTCGGGGTAGGGCGGATTATGGGAGAGTATGGCCTGGTCATTGTAATAAATTTAGGTCTAAAACACATTAAATAGCAGATAAGCAGATTAAGGGGCACGCTATAAGCCCCATTACCGAAACACCAAAATGGGTGTATAAAACTGAATAGAAAAATCACCTATACATTACCAAACTGTATTTTGCTACATCCTAAGTTAATTTACCAATATTTTGAAAATAGTTAGACCCAAGGTTTACAATCCCGCCCAGAAACGATGGATTTTTAAGGCGTAAAAGTTCTAAGAATTGCTTCTTTAGGAAGGGAAGTAAAACAGCTGGTCCAGTATCGTATTTTCAAGACAAATTCAAGAATCTCAAGCATGAAAGAAGAGTTCTAAGGAAAATACATCGGCCCTTGCAATCCCTAAATTGAATGCGATGCTAGTGATCAAAGACACTAAAGAGTGACCTTGAATAAACATAATAAATAAATAGCCAACTACTCAAAAAAATTATTTTATCAACCACTCTCTTTATCACCACGCACGTTTCTTTGGTAATATTTAATATACTGCCACTCGTATAAAAGTCTGTCACACATACGCCATGGGTGGCCGAGGTCGTTAAGGCGCGGATTCGTGAGCGGGAGGTCTTGGGTTCGAATCCCGCCAGGATGGTCCTCCCTGACTGAGGTTTTTCTCAGTCCTCATAATGGCAAATGTCGGGGAGGTACCCTAAATTTAGACCTGGAACGATTCCTTCCTTAAAAATAAATCCTTTCCCAATATATCATTTCATCATCAGTGTTCACCGCATGTGGTGCCTCTGTAGCAAAAACGGGGGTTAAACACTAGTCATTCATTACTCGTATAAAAGTCTGTCACACATACCGTCGTACAACGGTCACTTCAAATGCAAAGGTATCACTGAGCGTGGTATGCAGTGCTTTTGATTGTTTGATTGATTTGTTTTATATACGGACGCTCTTTAACATACCTGGTCATCAGCGTCCCATTCAATTAAGGGCGTGAAACGGATGGTAAATTTTGACCAGAGGTCTCTTCTTTCAGGTTTGAGGTTCTTTTTCGTGCCCAAGTGTTTACCTCCCTTCCCTTTAGAAGGATTTTTATGCCCGAAAAATGTCCATTGATCCTGGCAGGGATTGAACCTGCGATTTTGACTTTATGAGGCAAGTAGACCTCCAAAACCAACTATGCAGGGGCGAAGCATGGCTCTTCGTAAAGGGTAGACTGAAAATAGGGTGTCAAAATTATTACAATGTCTAATTTATATTAAAATAGTTCTGTAAATTCTATTAACAAACCAAGAATAAAATTACAGCACTGCAACTACAATAATATAAATAATAATTAAATTAAATTACATAGATATTGCAAAAAGTTCATGTTAAATTTGATTATATATTAGATCAACCCTCTACTCACTTTATAACTAAGTTCTTGACATTTGACTAAACTTTTTACGGTCTCTTTCTGTGTATCCTAGTAACATACCGCATAATTCCGCTGCGGTTGAAATGACGTAGAAATAAGAGGGGAAACAGTTAAAAATGAATATAATACAGTCCGTGGTTCCCCGTAAACTAAAATACTATTAAGGAGGTTTAAGAATGAGTTGTAAAAATAACAAATAGTAGTAATAGTAAATAGTATTTACTGTTAAAATAAAAGAAACACATACTTTCCTATTATTACAATATTTAAATTTATATCCCCTTCTTTGGACTTCAGGTTCTACAAAATACCACAACAGGACCGACGTAATCAAATGGGCTGAGACCAACGTTAGCCTACACAGTAACAAAAAATTCTTGAATTTTACCTTTCTCTGACGTTGTCTCAGAAAATCACTATTACGTTTACGCAAGGCAGGCTGAGCTTTCGACCGTATTATCTACGTCAGTTTTCTACGGCACATAGAGTCAAAAAGGAAAATATTTCAATGGCAATAAAAGTTAACACATACAACACTAATTTATCTGACATTCTTAATGGATATCTCGACCCTGATGGTTTGTACAACAAAAGATTACATGCAGGGTATGTTTGTTTATAAAAGGATGACGATGAAATCCAAGGAACACATGCTAATTCCACTTGCTGCCCTTTGAGATAAGGAATGATCATGAATGTTATCTCAAATAAGCTAAAAGTGGCTCCGCTTTAATTTTCACTGAGACTCCTGTATAAGGTTTATATAAGTTCTTCATTTCTTTGCTTTTGTCAATGGAAAATTAATGGGATAGGGTTTTGCCATTGACATAGGAAAATGAAGCTGCAGAGTCGACTGTTAGCAAGCGTATGTTGTTTATTTCTTTATTAATTATAATAATAAATATTTCACTCATCATCATAGAAGATGCTCAAAAGGATTTTTCTGAAAATACTGACAATTTCCGCTAGATAAAAATAGCACGAATCTAAACCTGATAATTTAATGTACTACATACAACCTTCTCACTTTCTTTCACATACGTACCACGTAATGCTTGGATAGTTTTATTAGCTCTGTGTGAACTCGCACGATCTAAGCATAAAATATTCATACGTTTCTTCGGCAGGTGCCAAATTACGATAATAGAATACGCATTCAACACCTCATTTATGTACCTGGGTGCAGTAAGCGTGTGTGTATTCATAAAATATAGACCCAATGAAGTGGTTAGCCTATCTTTTGGTTATAAAGGGGAAGTTTAATTAGTTGACCAAAATTGTTATTGCCCCAAATTCTAATTTAACATTTGTGAACATAGGATCAAGAAGTTCCTCATACATTGATCTATAAACCATTTACAAAATATTTGTTGCATAGTCCACAGGCTATATTTCAGGCATAGTACTTTACTAAAAGAAACACACAAATGCTAACCTAATGGTGTTAAAATATATTCGAAAGGAATTATTTAATCCGAAACCAAAGTCAAAGTTTTCCGTTAACGCTCGTTTTTCTAGTTTCGATTTCTTGTCAATGAACTTTTATTATCTGATTTTCGAATTGCTACTCCAGACATACATACTATTCCTGTAAATCTATCACGAAACTTTCCGTTGTAATGCTTGCATGGTTTCTTATTTACATAGCAGCCACAAATATCTTGAGTTCTAACGTAAATCTTACTCTAAACGTGTAAATTTAAAAACCAGTTAAATTTCACCTGAGGCTTAGACATGAAGTCACTGACCGACTCAGTCCTGGCAATCAACGGCTGATTCTCTGCGTAATAATAAATTCATTAAAGTCAACAGTTTCTATGCTTGGCGCATCATTCTAAGGGAAGTAAAAATTGTGATTCTATTGCTTATTTTGTATTTTTTACAGCGGTATGAACATATAACTATTTAAACAACAATTTAATACTGTTACAGGTTTGTTTGTATTTACTTATTTATTTATTTAACATTATTCTGCATTATTCACTTGGTTAAACGTAAATAATTTTGTAAATATTTGCTCTAGAGATATTTTTTTTCTATTTGTTCGGTAAACAAACATAAAAAAATAAGAAAGGGACATAAGAATCAAGAGAGATGGTAGATTATCAGACTGGCGGTTTTTATTTTCAGTTTCTATTACAAATGCGAGTTTTCTCTTAATTTTTATATTTATATGCAATTACAGAAAAATATTCACTTTTTAGAAATGTGTAGGCATGAAAATTACAGCCGTAATCGTCCATTAGTATTCAAAAGTGAACGAAAGGTTGCAAAACTTACATAAAATAGTAATCGAAGTCATCATGAAAAGATGTGAGCATGTCGGGAGTCATTAACCCACCCACTCAACTCTAAAAAAGCGCTTTAATTTATAGCAAATTTCGGCAGCAGTAAGAAAAATGGCGTTTGAACGATGATGGTGACATCACTGTGTTGCCAACAGCAAGAAATGCACTAGATTGCAGCGCAGTTGAAATTGTACGAAAACACTGGCTGTCAGATACATTCCAAGTACAGATTTAATGCTGTCTTCTTCATTTTATTTTTTATTGCAAACTTATCCAAAACCTAGCATAAGCAGTTACTCGTTATTACCAGAATCTTCTTAAAACTTAAACCTAAGCTAGGGGTTACAAGCAAGTGTGCGAGTCAACAATAATCTTAAAATGTAGCCCCTAGGTTAGATTTAAGTTAATGGGTTACTTTCCGCAAATGTCATTCCATTCGCTAGAACTGGCTGGAGCGAAATAATGCTCTAGTTCCTCCCTATAGTAATATTATGTAACAGTTGGCGACTCTTATAAATAGAGGACGAGCGTAAAAAATTGGTGTATAGAGTCGCCCTGGTGAGAAATAATGGAAATACGTAGACGAAATGGCGCATTTTGTAGAAAATGAAGGAACATAAAATAGCAGAGGAGAATAAACATTTGAAAGGTGTGTGGAAGGTGTAGAAAATTAACTGAGGAGTATAAGGTGCATGTGTAACAGTTCTTAAGTGAAGAGTACTATAGACTTATCGAAAACCGAAAATAAAGAGCACAAGGGGATTAAGAAAGTAGTAATAAAACTTGAAGTGTATACGAACTATTTAGCAGATTAACAAATAATTTTATGAAAAAGTTTGAAAACACACAGTATCAGTAAAATTGTATCATTACATTTAAAAAATTAACTCAGGCTTTCTTTCCAATGCCGATTTTTTCTTTCATTTTTCGCTAATTGCAAGGAAAAGTGTGCATAAGAACACCATTTAAAATTAGCCTAACTATCTTTAATAGGCTTGAGATAATAGATAGGGAATTTGATAAAGTTAACATTGATAGTTTCACTCCTCATGAATAGTGAAATAAAGACAATGTATCATCGTCCTCAATAAAGTAAAAGACAAGTAAACTCATTTAAGTTCTACAAGTATTAACATTTTCCAAAAAATATATTATTTCCTTCTTGCGAGACCTGTGGCAGACGAAGTAGAAAATACCGCTGGTTGCTTTACCACCAGAATAGACAATGAAGAAATTTGCACATGCGCAGAAAAAAGTTTAAATTTACACATATAAGCCATGTATTTTATTAAGCTCGTATTTATTATGTATTTGGTTTCTTAATAACTCGCGGTTAAACTCAACTGCGCACAACGGTGCGGTCAAACACGAAATGTTTGCAGCATTTTGATCGCGAAACTAATGGAATGGAGCCAATCCATTTTCTCTAAGCTACGTCTCAATTCACTGCGGTGAACACAGTTCAGCATGCACTGATTATGGGCAATATAAATTCTGTTATTTTTTAAGCACTTAACGGAGATTTTCGCCACTACTACTACAGTTGCACCTTTCTTCCATGTATTATCGTTGTATTCGAGGTGTCGACTTCTTGCCTCGTGTACCGGTCATTGTTAGCCGACCGCCAGCCACAACAACCGATGATATAATGCAATTCGGAAGCACTGTGCCGCATTTAAATACCCGTATTTGAATAGGGCTGACCGCTAGGCGTTGTTTGTTTTGTTACCATGTCACCACAGCCCTTCAATGAAATGTGGACAAATAGAGGCACTCTCCCGTGGGGAGGGGGAGGGAGAGGTAGGCTGATTCCTATTATGGGGACCAAATGCAACGTTCAAATGTTTCCGTTTCGTCATACCTTTGAGCTGTACTTTCGAAATACTTTTATTGCAGCTTCATATAGTACTCCCTTAAGTTTGTGCTGTGTCGTTTTGAAATACAAAATGAACAACACTCGTGGCCAAATTGACTAGCAGTTTTCTACAATCTTTCTCGGAATGCCAGCCTTTACTAAATATCTATTATCTCCATTATCTATGCACAAGTTATCGAAATGAATTCTATAAAAATGTCCCGATAATTACGATGCATAACCAGATTACATTGTCCGTCCTAGTGGTGTAGTGGTAACTATACTTGCCTTCTAAACCTCAGAACGCGGGTTCGAACCCGGCCAGAGCCGATGGATTTTTTTTTTTTTTTTTTGCGTAAAAATTCTAAGTATGGCTTCCTTCTGAGGGAAGTAAAGCCGTGGGTTCCATGTCGTAGATTTACTGCATGTAAAAGAACCTCAAGCCTGAAAGAAGAGGCCTCTGAGCAAAATTTGTCGGCCGTTTTATGCCCTGAAGTCAATGGGACGCTGATGACGTGAGATGCAAAGAGCGTCCGTAAATAAAACAAATATAAAAAACAATAAATCCACGATTAAATGATACAAAAATATTACTATGGGTAGTAATTTTTAGCATTTTGAAATTAGAAATTAAGCATTTTTCAATTTTTAAAAAAGTTATTCATATTATAAAAAGCCTTGCTAATTAACCAAATAGAGATACATTTTACAAATTGACTTTTGTTAAATTAAATAACTTGTATGAAAATTTATTGGCTGTCTTAATAGCAATTAATTCAAAGTTCTTGTGATTTCTACTTAATGTACTAAAAGGAACTTGAAACATGTTTTATTGCCTAGTATTATAAAATCACAAATCATTGCTTATTATATAAATATTTACATTGTCTGTAATAAATAACAATAACGCAAATATATATAAATTTTTTCTCTTTGATTAAAAAATCGACAGTGTTCTGTAACAATGGAGCTTGTTATTATTGTGATGTTTCTTTTCCCCTACCGTTTAAAAACATTGTCAATAGGAGAAAAGATTTCTCCTCAATAGATTACCATACTTCAATATACTTTTGAAATAGGCATAATACACTGTTTAAAGACATATAAGGGAAAGAACCGTCTTGAAACTTTTTATCAGATGTATTAAATGTAGATAGTGTAACCCAAACAAGTTCAACAGAATCCTCTCAAGTCATCTACAATGCCCGACATATTAAATGATGTATGACAAAGTGAACAACAATGATTTTGTCTTGTCTTCGATTAATTTTAAACTATTGCCATTATACCAGTTTTTAGGTTCAAAAAGTCATAAATTCATTTGATTTTTTAATATGGCTGCTAAGGATTAGTGTCATCTATATATATAATATCACCATACGTTTTACTTGGATAATATTGTAAGGTAAGGCATTTATATCACATTTCGAATAAATTTCTAATTTTGAAAAACTGAAATAGAAGATGCAAGCCTTTTAGAAGGTTTCTAATTTTAAAGTTACTACTAAAAATCCACACTTTTTAATTATAACTATGGTAATTCATTAACAACTGAACAAAAGTAGTCAATTTCTAGTTATTATCAATAACCAAAAGAGGTCGAAATAAGATAAATGTAGTTAAGGGAATTATGTTTGCACGTTTAAAATTGTTTAAATCTAATTTATAATTGAACCGTGAATATATTAAAATTAAGTTTTTGAGAACTACAGTTAATGGAGCATTTAATAAATGTAAAAAATAAGATGCATTATACAGGATCGGTCACCTAAACTTAACGCAGCGAATATTTCTGAAACTAGAGTTGCTAATGCAGCCCCGCCTTCACCGAATTTAAGTTTAGACAAGGGCTAATCAATGTCGTCTATACAAACATTCGTAAAATTATTAGAAAGTGTAGTTCTGCCAGAAAGTTACACTTTTTCTTCAAATTGAACATTGTCTATTATTTCAATAAAATAAAACTAATTGACATTACAGTGTAAATGGTTTTTGCATGTTTCTAGCCTAAGTAGTTTACGAGATATAGAGACATGTAGAATTCGGTCTTTCATATTCTTTTTAGAGAATTTTCACAAGTAATCACAAGAGGGTTTGAGATTGTCGATAAATACACGAACGTAGTAAGTCTGGAAAGCTCAAATTCTCGAGTGATATTTATTAGAATTATTTCACGAATAACATAAGAATTTAAATATACTTTCCGTACACTTGCCTCACAATAATGTAATAATTGTGTATTTGTATTATGAATACTTAACCTTTTCAAGCCATCAAACAACAGACGAATATCGATTGTCAGCAATGCCAATACAGAAGAGCCAAATTGTGGTTTAGGACTATTTCATGAATAGAATAAGAATAAAAGTAATATACATTTTAAATTCGCGCGCGGATTTAACAATTGTATAAAATGCTATACTTATGAATACGTACCTGTTCGTATTTCATTTACAAAATGATTTCAGACTTTTTGGCTGAATACGCAAAAATAATTACTTGAGTGAATACACATTCAGTTAGTTAAAGTTACTAATACTGAAAGCATATAAAAGTAGCGAATGATGCGTGTTCAGGAATTATATAGTGGAGGTATGGAGTTGGCTACACAAACCACAAGACAAATGCAAGTCACGTGATAAAACGGGGTTGATAATCAAAATCAACACATTTCTCCGATTGTTAGGCCAAAGCTATGATGTCCGTTCACATTTTATTAACAATTTAGGAAAATTGTCAGCAGTATGTTGAAATTTATCCTGGACGAGTGTAAGCATTCGAGCCTTAGTCATATGGAAATTTTACAAATTCTCCGCCCAATACAATTGCTTAAACAATGGATTGAAAATGTACCGCATATTCCTGCCTACCGCGACATAATGTGTAGCTTTGTGTTTACATTGCTTCCTGTGCATTGAGTCCCTTTCAATACGTTATGATATGTCATAAAGTAGAGCATGCTGTGTGTGCTAGAGAGCAGGTATTGTTTGCTAACACTGAAAAAGCGGATATAGTTCTAGTGTATGGGAAAGGTAGGAAAATTATTATGCTAGTACTGGTACGCTAAGAGATATACAAACTGTAGGATAAACTTTGGTATTTCTGATAATTTAGCGATTTGAGTTCAGCTGCGGACGCAGGCCAAAAATAACTATCTGTAAACTAGAAAGTGACCCACGAGCTTTACTGATACCTCGAGTTTTCAAATATTCAAATATTAAGCCTATTTTTTCAAAATATTTTATATACATAAAAGATTGGGTAATATTTTAGGGGCGCCGTTTTACCCCGATTTTATTTATTTTAATCAATTATTTGAAATTAAATGGGTTTTTGACCTTGTGTTTAAGTGTTTTATTTATTTTTGTTTCTTTTTAGGATATAAAAAGGGCTATTTTCAGAGACTGCGTAAAATGTTAACTTGTTAAATTATTTAATTATTTAATTAAACGTAAACATATATCAATGATTTACCAAAAGACTGATTAATATTTTTTCAGAAAACTAGTACATTAATCAATTTCCTTAAACATCAAAAATAGTATGTGAAAGTCACTGGTTTGACTGTTTTTTTAAAATTGTTTTGACCAACTGTTATTGTCTCAATAAAATTTACAGTTAGCAATGAAGTGTTTGGTACATTTGTTACCATTTGAGGTTGTATACTCACACGCATGATTAACCATTATACTACCATATTACTTAATACAACATGAATTATTGTATATTAGCCACTATCGCCCTAGCCAAATATTCACCACGCGCAGAAATATCGGTATGAAAAGTAACTTGCTTTACAGGCTTCGGAACAAAGACGTGCATTTTAATTTAAGGAAATATATAATGATAAAAATTCATTTGAATTAGTTTTAATTGCTTCACATCTATATAAAATATATTCAAAATAAAAACATCGATATAGGTGACCGAAGTAGCAAAGCTACGGACACGTGAGCGAATGCTTGCTGTTCGATTCCCGTTAGAATTGTTCAGCTTAACTCAGTTTTTTATTTCTTTTAATATTTTTCTCAGTTTTGTTAATAGCAAATACTGGGGAGGTCTATACTTATAATGATTTGAAAATTTATAAGTCATACAAAAATATTGTATTATTTTTAATAAAAATCATACAAATATATATGAACCTACTTCTATTTTTCAGTTTATAGTTTTCATAAATCAGTTTGTCAACCCGAAGATAAAAAAATTGAAATTGAAATTTACTGGTACACTCGCGTTCAAATGTTTTCAGGTCGTACAGTGTAAATACTGTTTATAAATGCAGTAAGTGATCAAGATATTTTCCATTACACTCCTTTCTACGTTGTATAGGAATCCAACATAAGTGAACAGACATTTTAATGTCAGTACATATCTAAAAACAAAATATCTCAAAGAGTTAAAATGGTTTCAAGTTTGCTGAAAATTCTTTTGGGCGAGCAACGAAACGTATAAGATTCTGTTCGTTTACTCTATTAGTGGTCACTTTCCTGTAGCGATGATAAAAACACGCAGGCGATCCTTCCTGCGTAATTTAAATATTAAACACGGGCCAGTGGATCAATATTTCATATTGCTGCCACCAGAGCGTGCTGGGTCACGTTGTATTAGCGGTGAATTAACGTATGAAATGATGTGAATATAATGACCATATACCCCTTTCCAGGGCTTATGTAGGCGGAAATTGGCGAACTGTATTCGACTGATGTCACTTCCTGGTTGACCGGATATACCAGCACACGAGGTTCCCATATCAATAATTTTTTTTTAGTAAATTGCTCCCCTCTCTGAATCTAATTTGCTGACATTTTTGTACATGGAAGAATGTTAGCCTTGCGCATTCTTTTCAAAATAAAAATTAATCGCGTTAAGTAATTAGCTTACAGGGGTAATGTGATGAACATACCTAAAAAAGCAAAAGTTTTGACTACAGATACCTTTTACAGTACATAGTTGTGGGGAACCTATCAAATGTGAATTATAGAAAGAAGTATTACTATATATGAAAATAGTAAACTTTTGATTCAACGTAAAATGCTTTATATGAACTTTAAAACTATTGCTAACTGTAGACTCAATAATGTAAATTATTAGTGATTGGAAGTTAAATGTTTTGATTGCTCGGAACGTTTAGAGTCATTTTCTAGCGTCGTCTGGTTTCAACTTATCGATTTATAGAGGTGAAATTTCAGATAAGAGCTTAAGTTCTGAGATACGGTGCCATAATATTTAATGGCGTCCTTGAAGAAGATAGAACATACCCAGTTCTGCATCACATACTCAGTAGAAACATTAACATTAATATTATATATATATATATATATATATACATAGTATAATAAATTATAAAAGCAAAACCCGCATTATATTTTATAGTACATTATTTTGATCGTTCTTTATTGAATAGTTCTCCTATATTTCTCATATGTATATATGACTAATATTTAATGCACCATAAAACTTCAAACGGACCAGAAACCCCAATAAAAATAGATGGAACAGCCGTCACACATGTGAACCAATATACACACCTAGCACAACAGATTTCCTTCCTGATAAAATGGAAAAAGTAGTACAAAAAGGATCTCATTAACCTGGAGAGCATTTTGGGCCCTTAAGTTTTTATTGTTAGACCAAACGCTAACTAAGAAAATCAAATTCCAGACGCTCAAAACCTGTGTGAACTCTGTATTACTATATGGGTGCCAGATATGATCACTATCAGAAAAACAAAAGAACAAAACCCAAATATGCCAAAGAGAAATGCAACGCAAGATCCTAGGAATAACTTTAAAGGACAAAATAACTATAGTATTAATAAATCAGTTATCTCAGACAACAGACATCGCATAAATAGCTACCAGAAGCAAATGGCAATGGGGCGGTTCACGTCGCAAGAATGCAGGACTCATAAGATCTCCATGTGGGACCCCCGGATATGAAAAGGACACAAGGAAGACCAGAATTAGATGGACAGACCTCAAGGAACATGCAGTTCCAGATTGGTCAAGAGTAGCAATAGGAAGAGAAAAATGGAAATCTCTCGAGAAGCAACTGGTGTAGTGAGAAGAGTGTGTTAAACAGCATTTTTTGATTGATTTATTTATGGACGCTCTTTAACATCTCAGGTCATCAGCGTCCCAATCAACTCAGGGCGTGAAACGGCCAACAAATTTTGCTCAGAGGCCTCTCTTTCAGGCTTGAGGTTCTTTTTCGTGCTGTAAATGTACGACACGGGACCCATGGCTTTACTTCCCTTCCGAAGGAAGCCATACTTAGGATTTTTACGCCCCGAAAAAATTCATCGGTCCTGGCCGGGTTCGAACCCGCGATCTTAGCTGTAGGAGGCAAGTATGCTAACCACTACACCACCAGGACCGACACGTGTTAAATAGCATACGGACAACTAGCGAGGAATAGCTCACCACGTTAGGAAAAAGCGAGCTTTCCCTATTTGTTAGGAGGTCCTTGCCCTTAAGAGACACAATAGGCTATCTTTATTTTTATCATAATTTTGACGATTTTTCTCAAAGTAGTTCTCATTGGATGCACTGCACCTGTTCCAGCATTTCTACCAGTCTGTAAAGGCATACTAGCAACCATTGCTTGACATGTCCTTCAGAATGGCCCCACAGCCTTCACTACCACTTCTGATGATGAAAGATGCCGCTTACACACATTTTCTTAAATTTGAGAAAAAGGAAAAAGTCGCACAGGACTAAATCTGACTATAGGGAAGGTCAAACTTCACATTATTTTTATATGTTATTGAGCTACAAATTTTATGATGTGCACCCATATATTATAGTGGTGCAGAATCGCGGAAATATGCTTCTTTGCCTTGCAGAGTTCTTAGGACATCTCTGTAGTATTGACAGTTGTACGTGCAGGTATGCCATGCTGCTAAACTATTCTTTGAATATCGAGAAATGGGTTGACCATAACTTTCCCAGCAGAAACAATCAATTTTTATTTTTTTGTGTTGTTGATGTTGGAGATTTCCACATAGAGCTTTGCTGTTTGTTCTCAGAATCGAAATTATGAAGTCAGTTTCATCAGCATGAAAAAAACTTTGCTATTTCCTGTAACATCATATTGTGGCATATGGGGAGTTAACAATGTGGAGTAAGTGTGCTATTGGGTATACAGACTTTTTTTCCCCTCGCTAACCTCTTCCTTGTTCACGCTAGAAGAGTTCGTCACCTGACTTTGGTTTTCTATTGGTTGGAACAGGTAACGAATGTTCTAGAACCCATGATTTGCTGGACTCCTGTACCACATGAATAAGAATAAGAGTGAAATAAGTAAAGTAGGATAAACAATTGGAATGGAATGTATAAAGTAGGAGAATTGAAAGGAGCACCACTGCAGGTGTGATAAAACAGGTGGGATGTGACAAAAGAAGGAAGAAAACTTACAACCAAATGCAAAAATAGACTTCATCTATAAAAATGAAGTATACGTGACATAACAGAGTATGGACTGTATAAGTAATATTTTAAAAACATTGGAAAAAGTGGAGAGCGATAATTATGAAATGTATGGGATATATCTGAGCATGTGACATACAAATGTCCTAGATTGCATGTTGCATATGAAGAAAGAAGTGTTTAAGGTGTAATGAAACATAAGGAAATGGCGGATAAGGTATCTTACGACTATCATTAGGAGAACGTAAATGTGTTTTAAGACAGTAATGACAGAATACCTGCAAGGAGATGACAAAAACCGAGGAGATCCCTGAGAATTACGTTAGGCAGCTGTTATGGTTTAAAGGAACACAAATATAATGATCATTATCGCCCGAGCTGTTATGCATGATTTATTAACAAGAAGGAAAGGAATGTGGAAGAAATTAATAGAGCAAACTGTAAAGTTATTAATCACCAAGAATATATGAAGATGAGAGCTTTATTAACTAATTAAAAGTATAGAAGCCGCCTGAAAAAAATCTCAAGAATAATGTAAGGTGATTCCTCTAAGCGTAAATGTTTCAGTGTAAAGGAGTAGAGAAGAGAAGAGAAGAGAAGAGAAGAGAAGAGAAGAGAAGAGAAGAGAAGAGAAGAGAAGAGAAGAGAAGAGAAGAGAAGAGAAGAGAAGGGAAGAGAAGAGAAGGGGAGAGGAGAGGAAAGGAGAGAAGGGAAGAGAAAAGGAGAGGAGAGAAGGGAAGCGAAGAGAAGCGAGGGGAAAAGGGCAGGAGAGAAGGGAAGAGGAGAGGAGAGGAGAGAAGAGAAGTGAAGAGAAGAGAAGAGAAGGGGAGAGGAAAGGAGAGGAGGGAAGGGAAGAGAAGAGAAGAGAAGAGAAGAGAAGGGAAGAGAAGAGAAGGGGAGAGGAGAGGAAAGGAGAGAAGGGAAGAGAAAAGGAGAGGAGAGAAGGGAAGAGGAGAGGAGAGGAGAGGAAAGGAGAGAAGGGAAGCGAAGAGAAGCGAGGGGAAAAGGGCAGGAGAGAAGGGAAGAGGAGAGGAGAGAAGAGAAGTGAAGAGAAGAGAAGAGAAGAGAAGGGGAGAGGAAAGGAGAGGAGGGAAGAGAAGCGAAGGGAAGAGGAGAGGAGAGGAGAAAAGAGCAGAGTAGAGAAGAGAAGAGAAGGGGAGAGGAAAGGAGAGGAGGGAAGAGAAGAGAAGAGAAGGGAAGAGGAGAGGAGAGGAGAGGAGAGGAGAGAAGGGAAGCGAAGAGAAGAGAAGAGAGGGGAAAAGGGCAGGAGAGAAGGGAAGAGGAGAGAAGAGAAGAGAGGAGAAGAGAAGAGAAGAGAAGAGAAGAGAAGAGAAGGGGAGAGAAGAGAAGAGAAGAGAAGAGAAGAGAAGAGAAGGGGAGAGAAAAGGAGAGGAGGGAAGAGAAGAGAAGGGAAGAGGAGAGGAGAGGAGAGGAGAGAAGGGAAACGAAGAGAAGAGAAGAGAGGGGAAAAGGGCAGGAGAGAAGGGAAGAGGAAAGGAGAGAAGAGAAGTGAAGAGAAGAGAGGAGAGAAGAAGAGGAATAGAGAGAAGAGAAGAGACGGGGAGAGGGAGAAGAGAAGGGAAGAGGGAGAAGAGAAGAGAAGAGAGGAGAAGAGAAGATGAGAGGGGAGTGGAGAAGAGAAGAGAAAAGAAGAGAAGATGAGAGGAGAGGAGAGGAGAAGAGAGGAGAGGTGAGAAGAGAAGAGAAGAGAAAAGAAGAGAAGAGGAGAGGAGAGGAGAGGAGAGGAGAAGAGAGGAGAGGTGAGAAGAGAAGAGAAAAGAAGAGAAGATGAGAGGAGAGGAGAGGAGAGGAGAGGAGAAGAGAGGAGAAGAGAGGAGAAGAGAAGAGAAGAGAAGAGAAGAGAAGAGAAGAGAAGAGAAGAGAAGAAGAGAAGAGAAGAGAAGAGAAGAGAAGAGAAGAGAAGAGAAGAGAAGAGAAGAGAAGAGAAGAGAAGAGAAGAGAAGAGAAGAGATCCTAAAGAAATGAAAGCTCTAGGACAACATTTCTGCACCTAATGAAACATGAGATGATGGTACACCACTATACTCCTAAGCAGAAATAAGCAAGTTCAGAGAAGAGAAAAGAGAGAAATTAGTCAATCAACGGAGAAGTTATCTTGATAGTTTTCTGGGTCTCCTAAAGCATTTTCTTCATCGATTTCCTCATGAACGTCGAACACTTAATACTAATGTCAATTTCTAGCTGAGGAAAACACGCTTACCGCCAAAAAAAGAGTCAACAACGGATTGTTCTCCAAGACAACGCCCGTCTACATAAGTCCGCTTTCACAAGGGATAAACTCGAGGAAATCCACTGGACAGCATTGAAACCTCTTCCTATAGTGCAGACTGCTATTGCCATACGTACGAACCGTTAAAAGAAGCACTGGAAAGTCGGTGGTTCTACATAAATGAAGGCGTGAAAGCATTCCTGCGCATCTGGTTGGAAATCCAATCCCACTCGTTCTTCGATAATGAGATTAATCCTATTTCCTTGTAATAATGTTCCTTTTAATCGGTAAATTATGTAGAAAAATTATAGATATCTCATTACTATTTAATAATTAAAATAAATTTTAAAATTAGCTTATGTATGATTTACGCTCATAATCAAAAGATAAAGCTTTTCTCTTCATATACTAATGCAACGAACCCATTCTGCATTAAACATGTCTTTTTGATCCCTGTGCTGCAAAGAAAAAAAAATGTGTTCCATGTAGAAGAGCACTTGATTGCCAGCGTAACGACTCTGTTTTAAAATTAGTACCCTGCCCTTTATGGAGGCCATGATGATGTCACTATCCACTTTGCCTGCGTACCTGCAAATTTCCACACAGCAGCCGACAGCCTGACAGCTGAGATGTACCTACTACTTTATGAGTTAATGTGATACCGTAAATATATGCAGTTAACTTCCCTATTAGCACAGGCCTGCCAACTTGGACCACTTTCCTCTAGTTTAAACACATCCCCCCCTTTTTTTTAAGAATTCGTTTATACATTTATCATGTAAATTTAGGACTAGCGTTGTACTTATTGTCCCAAATTAAGTAGGCATGTACATTTGCAGTTATTTTAAAAGGAGAATTCAAAATATTTGTCTGCTGTTCCATACGCTAAAGGAATGCTAGGGGAATTTTTCCCAGTGAAAGTTAAAGTCACCAAAGAGTGAAATTCTTTAAAAGGAAACCTATACTGACAAACACAGTGCTTTGAAAAAGTGCGTCGAATCAACAGATGGGAGCTTTTGTCTTATAAAACTCTGCCATCTACCTCTGGGAGCTGGAGAGATGGCCAGTCAGAGGAATGCGTTGATAGCGTCCAATGTTCACTATTAATAATCTGTTTTTGTTAACGCAAAGAGATGGGTGTTTTACTTGGCAGATAAAGTCCTCTGCCTTCATATGTCGCTAGCCATCTCTCCGGCTCCCAGCTCTAGGAGCATGTGCGTTATGCGGGAAGAACTGTAGTGTGTATAGCTAAATATTGCAGTGCGACTTTTGGGTTGGGGTGATAATTTGTATTGTAGGGGAGGAAGTAAATGGGTAGAGCTGTTCATTACTATGAAGGTTCGGGCATCATTAATATGAGATTCAGGAAAATAATATCTAACAGCAAATGGGGAGAATTAATGCTTTGCTGTTTATAAAAACCTGCTCCAGTTAATGTAATTAATTTTCTTTTCCTCTAATATATCAATTTAAATGCAAAATTAATTTTTGTACTATTAGGTCGATACATAAGCCCATAGAATATTTGTTCGTCATTACAACACTGCGTTGCTTGGCAACCGTTTGTCATATGCAGAGCCCGAAAGCTCAGACATTAATTTTGGTTAAAATAAGCACACATTCTATACTGAAAATAGGCAATAAAATAATTAGAATAGGCATTTATTACAGGTGAAAACAGAGAGTAATATCACTCATTGTTAGTGAAATTAAGAGTCCTAATGATGACTACCGCTAAAAGTCTGAAGCGAGTGTACTATCTCACTGTTTGTATCTATGTTCCCAATGAGGACATCTCCGAGAGCTTAGGGAGATACCAGGTGGTCAGGATTTAGAGGCATAGATAAGGCCACTAATAATGTTTCCAGATGAAACCTCCCTATAGGAAAAAAGTGGAGAAAGAGGAGTCTACACTACAATAGTTGCTTGCACGAATGCCTTGGAAAGTTTGTTCCATCAATAATTATTTTTAAAAGAATACGTAAGCATCTTGCTTTAGTAAATATCGCACCTTCTGACGGATTAAATTGGATAACGGGGGGTTTAGTGAATTTTAAAGGACCTCCAGCACGCCAACCTATTAGGTTTATTGTGCAACTTCATAGGAAGAGATGCCTTCATTGTTTTCACAAAATCTGTTCCTTGAACAAGTTGCAGTATTTTGGTGCCAAGGTCAGCACCCATTCCTAGATCTGCCCAGGCTATAGAAAGAGCTTATTCCTCTCCTGTACAATTTTAGAAGAGAATTGGAAAGAGTGTTGCTAGGACCAAGGACCGGTTTCCTAGGTTACCTTTGTCCAGGATAGGTTTGCCACCTTAGTTGGTGTTTATCCCCCATATTTTAACTAATAGTAGTACATGTACATGTACTGATTCCAACCACGAATTCAGGACGAACATAGGGTGTATCAGCGCCATTTTGGCCAGCTGATCTGCTTTTTCGTTTTCATAAATGACCTGGTGCCCCGGCACCCACATCAGTTCAATCTGCATCGAGTGCCAGGGCAGTCGGGACATTTAGCCACTCCCATACCAGTTTATATTTTACCTGGTCGTAAAGTGCTTGTACTTTAACTATTTGAGAGGATGAGAGTTCGTTAATTTTGGTAACCTTCTCAAGTCCTGTAAAGGCTCTGTTGAGGATACCAAGTACTTCTGCCTGAAAAACTGTGCAGTGTTTGCCAAGGCTTATATTGATGTTGTTCTTGGAGAAAGGTCATATATGCCTGCACGCGCTTATTTCAAATTAATCGTCTTTCTGACACTTTATTGGAGAGTTCCTCGTCATACGATGTAACGATTTCATCGCCGACACCTGTTCCCCCTTCTACCTTCAACGAATATTGAAACACCTTTAGCAACTATGATGCCACCTGGATGCACTTAGCTTTGTTATAGTAGAGAGAGACCCATCGCTCTAGCCATTACCAGCAGAAAAGGCACAAAAGATGACTGGGAGCAACCTTTTCCCTAGTCATAGAGTCAAACGTCTCAATTTGTTACTATACGTTATATTTTATAATTATTAATATTTACATTATCTAAAAGCATTTACTCTTGGGCATGCGTGGGTACGAGGATATGTCACAAGTGCCATTTAGGGAACTACTTGCATACATCGCACCATTTGCAAGCATTTAAAGCATTATTACACTCTATTTAAATTATTGATTATTACACCCTTAAAATTATCGAGGAGAGAAATTAAAAATTGGAATAATGATAAAAAACTGCAAATAATTGGTTACAAAACTCAAATAAGTATTATGTTTGTTAGTTTCTGAAAAATAAAATAAAAACTGGAACCTGAGGTAATATAGGCTACCTTCTCTTAAATATGAAGATGTAATATTCGTAGCAAGTATTCCAGAGTATCACAAGAGCATTGCAAAATAAAAATTTCCAAATAGTGTTTCATCCTTTGTTGTTGCATCTGCTACTTTGTAGCTAAATGTAACATCATGTGACAGTTTCTATTACAGATCACAAGAAGCGCTATTCTGCAGATGGGATGTGACAAAGTTTGATTAGGCACAGTGGTAATTAATTAACGCTATGAGATATTTTCGCATGCAAAGTAAATCTTGTAGCGGTATACGAACCGACAGCTTTTGATTACGCCTTCAGCACGTTAATTTCATCAACACCGCTGCTACCTCCGTTCCGCTCTAGCGGTGGGTGTAAATGGGCTCGAAATGGAGAGCAGTGCGTTCCAGAACACTCTGTTATCTGTTTTGATTTAAAAACAATATGATACCGAAAATATTTAAAAAGTTTATCAATTATACAGGATATAAAATGAAAACATGCCAAACAAGAATAGCATTCAGGAAATGCTTATGAAAAATATGGAAAATATAAGCGAAATTCTATGAACTACTTTAAATTTTAAATATATTTTGACGAAAATAATTAATGGGGGTCTTTTTTGGACGCCCTGTTTATATAAAGTATCATTATTTCAGTGATAGTTATTTTGTTATTGTACTCTTATTTTTACATTGCTTTTATTTTGTTTTCTGTTTACATTGTATCATTGATTACAAAAAATAAATCTCGCTACTTCCATGCTTTTTATATTTCACATGCAAAAGTTAATGACATATGAACGTTAGCCAAACATTGCCCTAGCACATTGCCAAACTATGCGAATGTGTCCGGACAATAACAATACACATCAAAGTATCTCTCACAGTTGAATTCATAGTCAACACTTATAAATGTTTGATACTTTTATAAGAATTTACGCTCATTTCCAACGCCCACTTGAGTGTTATTCATTTGTTACTCTCTTCATTTCTGTCCTGGTTAACTGCTTTTCAGGAAATAATACTCGTAACATAAAACGATAATCACATCCCAAAAGCTGTCCAATTTTACACAGTGCTTATGTTGCACAAGATATACCGGGCTTCCAGAATGTCCTCATCGCTAACAACGAACGGGTTTTAGATCTCGGTCAAGGCCGGTTCCCTTCCCCACTCATGGCCGTCTGCCTGTCCTTGAACTTTCGAGTAGTCATCAGTTTACATTCGTTCGCAAAGAGGCATAGAGCAACGTATTTTGTGTATAAATATTATTTTAAACAGAATCGACTGTTCGCGAAGATGTACACTTTTAACAGAAAAAAAAAATAGACAATATTGCAACAAGGCATGAACGTTCGCCAACAAAATCTCTACCGAAATTTGCACAAGTTCAGATTTCTATGTCTTCTGCACAAATAGTAACAAAATTGTTAAAACTCTAACCTTACAAGTGCACGCGTACTCATTGTCTATGACAAGGTGATCCCTTACAGGAGTGCGTTATTGTGAGTGGTTTCTTTTATCAGTGACCGAAAAGTTAATCGACCCGCACATTGGTTCTTTGTGTTCTTTTCATATGAGGCGTGGTTCCTCCAAAATGGTCACGTGAACACTTACGACAATCGCTATTGGTGTTCTGAAAATGCAAATTTTATACAATAAACCTCTCTTATGATACGAAAATTGGAGTTTGGTGTGCGATTGACGCAAGACGCATAATCAGTTCGGTTTTTAACGAGAAGACAGTAAATGGGAAGAGGAACCAACATGACATTCTGGTACTATTTTTTTGGGTGATAGAGGAAGAAAAATCATATAGATGGTTTCAAGAAGCTCCCGTTACTGCTCGTAGAGCAGAGGAGTTCATGGATAAAATTAGGGAAGTGTTTGAAAGTTGAGTGATTAGTGACGGTATGACCCTCTCGTTCCCCAAATCTATCATTATGTGATTTCTATTTGGGGATAATCTGAAGGACAAGGTGTACAAAACAAATCCTCACATATTAGAAGAACTTAAGGAAAGCATACGAAATGAAATCAGAAACATTACAGTGGTCCAAATGTAATGTTATTAATCGGAAGGTATTTACCCGGTACAATGCTCGTTTAGCTGTCAGAGAACGATATTTCCAGCATTTGCTATAAGGTAAGATTTTATAGCTATCCGGTTTTGAGTTGCGAAGTCAGAGTGCAGGCGCATGCCCTGTTGCTGAGACGCAAAAGGCTGTGCTAGCGGTAAGTACATATTCTGAAAGTCCTGTATTAGGAATGTGAAGAATCCTTTAGCCGTATAAGATAATTATATGGACTAAACAAGTGCTGTTGCTTTAACAAACGAACTTTTGTGAACACTTTTTCAAACGAAATTACTGAGGATGTAAGCAATACATGCTTATCAATTTCTCCTCATTGCTTTGAGGTTCTGTGCATTCTTCTACTCAGAAGAGTATTAACAATAATTTGTATTCGTTTTACTTTATAAAATGTTTAATGTTTATTTTTGCATATGATTTGTGGGGATAATTTCAAGTTGGCCAGCTAATAATGTTACCATACATAATGAAATTTCAGAAATAGCAGCAGGAATTTTTAATCATGCCCTACTGTTCTATAAATAAAAAGAATTTCAGGAATCCAGTTCTGGGTTATATCTCACAAGTATATTAATAGGTAACCACCATCTGCCCGCAGGAGACAATTTTATTGGAAGTAAGTTTTACGTGTTTGCGGAATTTAAAATGTTTTTCACATAATTTTTAAATGGGTAATATATTTCTGAAATAGAGGTAGAGTGAATCAAAGAAAGAAAAGACATAACTATATTAATAAATAAAAAAATAACTTTTAGCACTTTCAGGATTGGCAATTAATTAAATGCTAATCTACTTTTTAAGTAAAAACATAATCTATTTGTTTGTTGTGTATTATATTTATGCATTTGAATATCAAATTCAATACACAAGAAGACTTTCTTGGTCTGTAAAATATTTTCCCTGGGCATAATGTTAGGTTAAAGCAAATAGCATAAATAGTGTGTTTATAATGACAGAATTCATGATCTGTTTGACCAATAACATAAGAAAAACTTATACATAAGGCCGTGACATCACAGGATGTAATGATGTAATATATACGAGCTTTGTTTGCGGTTTGTTTTATTTACGGACGCTTTTTAACATCTCAGGTCATCAGCGTCCCATTCAATTCAGGGCGTGAAACGGCCGACAAATTTTGCTCAGAGGCCTCTTCTTTCATGCTTGAGGTTCTTTTTCGTGCCGTAAATGTACGACACGGGACCCATGGCACCGCCACAGGTGGCCGAGGTCGTTAAGGCACGGGAGGTCTGCGGTTCGAATCCCGCCAGGACCGTCCTCCCTGACTGGGCTATTTTCCAGGTTTTCCTCAGTCTTCATAACTGGCAAATGCCGGGAGGTACCTAAACTTAGGCCTGGAACGCTTCCTTCATTAAAAAAAAATATCCTTTCCCAATTTATCATTTCATCTCATGTATCATCAGTGTCCACCGCCTGTGGTGCCTCAGTAGTAAAAACGGGCGTTAAACACTACTCAAAAAAAAAAGGGACCCACGGCTTTACTTCCCTTCCGAAGGAAGCCAACTTAGGATTTTTAAGTCGGAAAAAATCCATCGATCCTGGCCGGGTTTGAACCCGCGCTTGGGTTTAGGAGACAAGTATGATTATTACTATACCACCAACACCGGATATATATATATACGAGCGATAATTCATAAGTCATGGCAGTTTTTTTTCACATGAGCAAGGAACAACACAAAAAAAAAATTCGAATGATGCTACCAGATGGAGCATGTGAGCAAAGCCGCATGTCTAAGCATGATCCAAGTTCAGTTGGTAAGCGGCAGTGGTCAGGAATGGAGGTAAACAACATGCGAATGTGAAAATAACATTATTCTGAAGAGGGAATGCTATGAGAAGCGCATCGTGAGCATGCCCTGCCTTATCAAACAATGGTCTCCAAATACGGCAGAATGTCGACTGCCGATCTGCCGCGCAGTGGGCGTCCTGTGTCAGCAGTAAAGATGTACGGGTGGTGGTGGTGGTGGAGCAGTGCTTACGCGATGATAGGCGCTGGACACTTGCGGAATTAGAAGAACAAACAGGAATTGCGGTAAAAAACAGCGCACGGCATTTAATTGGAGTACCTGAATATGTGGAAAATGTGAGTGCCACATCAATTGAATTACAGAAGTGGATTTACTATGAAACATGTCGCAACAATCTGGTGAGATTTCAGGAAGAATGGGATGCCATGTTAAATCGCATCATTGAAATTGAGGAAACAAGGGCAAGATCACATGAACCAAAACTCTGACGAAAGTCCAGTGAATGGCCTCACCCTGGGTCACTACGCAAATCGTCCGATTACTGCACCAATGAAAGTAATGGTCATGACAGTCAAGGTGTGCTTGTGTGTCAACCAGTGCGTGAGAGGACCACTGTGAATGCCCAGTATGACAGGTCTCTTTGATGTCATTATTGCGCCATGCCGTACGCACCAAACGGCCGGAACTTTTGAACAACGCCGTTATTCCCTACGATAACGTGACAGCCCACGCAGCCGACAGAGTCAAGTGTTTTAAAGCGGTTGGGATGAGAAGTTCTCTCACACCCGCCATATCCACCCGATCTCAGTCTCTGTGATAATGATCTCATCCCCAAAGTGATGCAGCTATTACCTGGGAAAAGTTTTGCTAACAAAGCGAACATTTTGACAGTATTTTGACGCAAGGTGGTTCGCGTTAACAACTCACATGTAGCAGATAGTATTTAGCGCCTTTCTCATCGTTGACAACGTCAACGTACTTGGAGATTATTTTGAAGGCTGCTTAACACTGTGGATTATCTGGGAGACCCGTCCTTTGACTGTGTAAGTATTTCTGTGTTTTTGATCATGCCATAATAAATTAATGTTTTCGGGTTGCCTGTGTTTTTCTTCGTCCCTACGAGGGCAGCCTATTTCCAACCTTCCGTTGATGGCAATGAATGCCATATAGGATGGCCAGCCCCGAGATCTCCCATCACCACCTCTCGGTAAATTGCTTCTTAAACCAACTTAACATGGTTTCAATACGAACTAAAACCATTCATTTTATGAGTAATTCTATTATTATATAGCTTAACACAGCTATACTCCAATATAGCTATTTATTTACATTTAAAACTCTCCTCTCAAGATATGTAATACTAGTGAAACCTGTTTCTTAGTCTTTTGATGATGATTTGGTTTATTTATGGACGCTCTTTAACATCTCAGGTCAACAGCGTCCCATTCAATTCAGGGCATGAAACGGTCGGTAAATTTTGCTCAGAGACCTCTCGTTTCAGGCTTGAGGTTCTTTTTCGTGCCGTCAATCTACAACATGGAACCCATTGCTTTACTTCCCTTCCGAAGGAAGCCATACTTAGATTTTTACGCCCGAAAAAGTCCCGGGGTTGAAACCGCGCTCTTGGGTTCTCAGCCTTAGAGTTTATTTACAAAACGATTAGAACACAATCACGTAAATAGACATTTTAATATTTTATATGGAACCAGAGGCAGGCGCATTTTTTACTTCTCTTTCGCAGCTCCTGCTGCCTCGTTCTTGTTTAAAATTTATAATCCAAACACCAAGATAAATACCGGCGCACTATGAATTAAATGTTTATACGTAAAGGTTTTTTTAATGGTGTTTAACGCCCGTTTTAATTACTGAGGCACCACTGGAGGTGGACACTGATGATACATGAGATGAAATGATAAATTGGGAAAACATTTTTTAAAGAAGGAAACATTTCAAATCTAAGTTTAGGGTACTCCCCGGCATTTGCCATTTATGAAGACTGAGGAAAACCTGAAAAAAATCGGTCAGGGAAGACGCTCCTAGTGGGTTTCGAACACCAGACCTCTCGCTCACGAACCTGCGCCTTAACGACCTCGACAACCCGTGTCGGTCCTGGTGGTGTAGTGGTTACCATACTTGCCTCCTATACCCAAAACGCGGGTTCAAACCCGGCCAGGACCGATGGATTTTTTCGGGCGTAAAAATCCTAAGTATGGCTTCCTTCAGAAGGGAAGTAAAGCCGTGGGTCCCGTGTCGTACATTTGCGGCACGAAAAAGAACCTCAAGCCTGAAAGAGAGGCCTCTGAGCAAAATTTGTCGGCCGTTTCACGTCCTAAGTTGAATGGGACGCTGATGACCTGAGCTGTTAAAGAGCGTCCTTAAATAAATCAATCAATCAATCGACAACCCGTGGCGTTGAGATGGGGTAAAGAGACCTATATCATGGAGCTAGGCGTGAAACAGAAGGGGCATAGACTGGGAGGCTGGAAGATGCGTAAGTTTGTTGACGGGGAAGACAGAAAGATTTGCCCATTATGCTCTGAACCGGAAGACTGGGTACACATTTTGTGCGCTCAGACAGAAGATCCTAGGGTAAAATTTCTCCGGATTTGTTTTTGACTTCCAGTGAGGGGGAGGCTGGTATTTTGGGACTTAATTGTAAATAGACAAAACTGGCTAAACCTAGGCAATTTCTCAAATGAAATACTTAGTCTTAGGGATAAGAAATTTCTATAAATATTGTACATAAATAACACGAAAATTTATATCAATATCAGAATTATTGTATGTATGACTGTTTCGTGTATGTGTGTGTTTGTGGGTGCGTTCTTATTTAATGTTGCTGATTTATTTTGTTGGAATTAATTTCAGAAATGAAGTATTTTACAAGAGCATGAACAGCTCATACTACGTTTAACTGAAACTATAAATTACTGCTACTCCTGCTGACCGCCTGTGTTGTCCCAGTAGTAAAAACGGGCGTTAAGCACTATTCAAAAAAATACTGCTGCTGCTGTGCTTGCAACATAATGACTTTAATTACAGTTTACTTAAATAAACACACATTTCATTCAGAACCATTGCAGTAATACATTAACTTGAGTAATAAGAAACGTAAGTTTTTCTATGCTCGCTTTTGTTCTTAACGAGTGTTTTCTTATATATGTTCATGTTATATCCAGCATTTTCACTGTAGCCCTTTGTATTTATTTTCATATCAAAATATTAAGAGCCATGTCATATGCATATATATAAAATAATAATAATAATAATAATAATAATAATAAAATGCATATTAATATTTCGGAATATCTTGTGAAAAAGGCAGTTACACAGGCCGGTCAGAAGTAACCACGTGCTTTGAAGTTATCAAGGCAAGCACTGCATTTGAAAAGCCAGTAACCTCCTTTTCCTAAGGGCCACCCGGAAGGCAGATTTTTGTTTGTAAACCTTGACAGGAAAAAAACAAAACGCAACTGGACTGTAAAATGAACTTAGGGACTTAGCATTTCTCTCACTTGAACGAAACCGTGAAGTTCCGTTTTTTTTTTAGTTCTTTTGGGGGGGGGCGAAGGGTCGGTAAAGAGAAAACCAAAAGCAAGCATTATCTTTAGAGCAAGTATCCCTGGTTACTAAAACACCCCTCCAGTCTTATGCAAGGATTTACACAAAAAGTCCTCACAAAGAAATGTTTCCTAAGATAAGTGGAAATGAGTTGAACATAGAATATTAAGTGAAACTGAATCTAAGCTTGACTCTAGAGTTTGGAAAGGAGAAATAAATAAAGACGGGAAGACGAAATGAAACAAAGAAGTACTGACATCAAACGAGGATTCAACAAAGCGGGCGTACCGCTGTTGAGGAAGAGCAGGACAGTAAAACAGAGTAAATTAAATAAACAAACAAACAAAAAAAACGAGGGGGACGCTGACAAGAATAATTGGAAACAGAAGCGGCTGGAAGTAAATCTGCTATGGAATAATAAAAAGATTTAGACCATTTGAAAGCCTCTGACAGTAATAAAGGAAAGGCAACGCGACAAGGCTTTTAGAAAATGCAAACTGGCTAAGCGTTCATTTGGGATGACATGTTAAGTTATGCCAGAGATTGGAGATTAAAATCTGGCAGGTAGAAATGAAACACTGGGGGAACAAACTTCGGTCTATATTGGAGGAAGCTACCCGGTAACTGCACAGGTCAACGGAGATGAGATGACACGAGGTGTTCAATCTATACTGACGTACCACTGTTGATACATATGCTGCACCCATTTTAAATTTCCGAAAAGTTTAAATTATGTACAAACGCTTCACAAGCTATTTCAATTTCGTGCATTGACACGTTCTGACTCACAATAAAAATGCAGTGTATTGAGTCAATGTCTCTAATTAAATGCCTACACACTATTGGCAGGGAATGCAATCATAGGAGGAAGGAAATATTATCAAAGACTGCTTGAAGAAATAAGAAAAAGGCTAAATGGAGGGAGGTGGTTATCGGCATAGGAAACTATAAGAGGAATTTGATTGGGAGAGCTAGTTAGTTTACAATCATCAAATGGGCAAAGCATATGGAATAAAGTGAAAGCAGGAAATACTTGGTAGCTTAAGAGATAAGAATACTCTGATATATCATTGAAATTTTAAGAAACAGTATGACAGGGAAAAATATATTGATACTCGTGACAAAATGGGAAAGGAGATGGGGAAGAACAGCAACTAT
>CM060837.1:66297500-66370000 GCA_030762175.1 Metallyticus violacea
TCAAAACTCGGATATTTTTGCACCGTTTAAAGTATCTCCATTTGTTATCCCAACGAAAATATTGAGCATGGGAGGAAATGCACAGAAATTATTCCTTTTCCGATCCTCTGCTATCGGTTTTTAGTTTGTTGTGCACGAATTTTCTCTTTCTGCATTCATTTAAAACTATGCTTACTTTCCGTTTCTCTGTTGTTCTACACAGAGAGAAGTATGGAGTTGGTGTCTAGATAACGATAATGCTCTTGTTCGTTACCACAAACTCAGTTTCTGTGAAAGAAAACAAAGCCTCCTACTTCCCCTCCACAATTCAGTCTGAGATCCTACCGAGCGAAGTGGATGCTGTTACTCCTAAAGAATGGAAAGTCATTCCTAAGAACTCTTATCTCCTATCCAGTCAACAAGAGGGCAATATCTTGTACTGCCATCGGAGTTCTTGTTTCTTCACATCCTCTCCAGGAGTCTTTGCTTCCCGAACTATTTATTTATTTCACTAGCTTCGCAAGCAATCAACAAAAACGTTTTAGTTTTTAACTT
This sequence comes from Metallyticus violacea, assembly GCA_030762175.1. Classification (NCBI taxonomy): domain Eukaryota; kingdom Metazoa; phylum Arthropoda; class Insecta; order Mantodea; family Metallyticidae; genus Metallyticus; species Metallyticus violacea. The sequence goes on from CM060837.1 coordinate 66,298,035, forward strand.
TGAGTACACAAGAAAGCTTTTGAGTTACAGAAAGCCAAACTGTAATGTATCGCACATTTAATCAATAAATAACTACAATATCATAGACTCTAAAGAAAGAGCAAGGAGCAAACACTGCTAATAAATACACTAGGGCTTTATCAATTCTTGTCTGGTTAGTCCTGTAGTTACTTTATTCAAGGCGGATGTCGCCGTGTGCTGATATAATAACGGTCACTGAAAATCTGTTCCAAAGAAATGGAGATAAATAGGCACAAAATCGGAATACAGAGGAAAAAATGGAGTCATAATATGATAATGGTGCTGTCAATGGAATCCTGTGGTGCGTAGACCAATGCATTGGATCTCTCAATGGCCCGTTGCCTGGTAACTTTATTATGGCATCGCAAAACCATTATTTGGGAGTAATACGCCGCCACTAGTGGGCAGTAGTTGCCCATTCTTTTTACTTCGCAGCAAATCCTTCATGTTGTCGAATGAGACATAATCTCACGGAGCGAGATTTGGTGAATATGGTGGGTGCTGCACAAGAATGAACCCGGGATGCCCACTTTGCGGTTGTAGTGTTACGCATTGTTGTGCACCACTCCACTTCCCCTTTCACGGGTTTTAATCTAAGCCGTGCAAGGGTCTCACAATACACCTCACTGATGACTGTCATTCCTGAAGTCAGTTCAACAGCAGTATACCTGAAGTGTCTAAAAATCCGGTGAGCATCTGCTTCTTACCCACAGATGGAACAGTGCGAAATTTCTTGTGTCGGGGACTTCTTGGATGTTTCTATTGCATGGATTAGACATTTTCCCCTGATGTGCGGCATCACTATAACTCGTCACCAGTTACTACCCTCTCCAAAATATCCCGATCTTTATTATGCATTTATAGTAGCAGACGATAGACTTTAACCCTTTTGTTCTTTTGTGTCTGTGGAATTCAATGTGAGCACACAACTGTATCAAATTTAAATTGTCGTGAACAATGATGGGAACAGTTGAGATCTGTCTGATATTCCAGCTCGTTGAAAGCTATGCGCCTATCAGGTATAATCAATTCAGACATAACCTCAATGTTTCTGGGAAACCGCGACCTTGATGGACGACCAGTACACACATTCTTTGTGTAGGCGAACCCATTGACCTAGATGTTAACCATCTTCTGAGTAAGAGTTTCTTCACTGCATAAAGTCAGCGAATTTCTACAGTTTGAACTCCTTCTCACAGAAACCATGCAGTACATGATAGTCGCCTTCCATCTTGTCTCCCCCTTTTTTCCCTACTTGATAATGAAGTAAGAATTGTAGGTAAGCGACGATAAATAAACCTTTCGGGCGCCAATTTGAAGAAGGATTGTACGGGGAGGGGTGGCAATTCGCAGGTTTCGCCACAGCTGCTGCAGCCCCCCCCTCCCCCGCTGTTCTTCGATGAGACTCTCTTGAGGCGCCGTGCCTGAGTGGAACGGGACTCCGAAGGTGACGACTAATAACGCTTCGTTATTTACTTGTTGATATAGTTTACTCTCTTACCATGAATATTCGGGCGAACTCACCTTCCCCGTCGAACCACGGGCAAAGTAATCTTGGCAAACGCGTAAATTTATTGCATAGACCAAATGGTGCTGCGAATAATTTGTTGATTTAACTGAATTCTTAATGCAACTCAATGTTGTATGGGCATCATTGCTAACTGACACTCCGCTGATCTCCGGTTGACGGCAGCCACACGTATCTGGGCCTGGAAAATTCTGAGACTGCCCTGTTTTGGGCAAAATTTAGCCCTTTTATACACGACACAAAATGACGCTATTCATGAGCAACGGCGCGAAATACTCCCGTCAATTTTGTGTTAACGTGTCTCAGAGGTGAGTGCTTACCTTACTAAATTTCATTTCTATTCGCTGGAAAATTTTGTCAAGCCAAGTGCTTCGCTATTCGTCAGTAATATGAATTTTAAACAGATTCCATACGTTACTGCAACGGCTTTTTACTCGGACACCTGCAACTTTATCACTAAACAGGTGGTTTCTGCTCTGAGGTGGGGAGCATTTTCAACCTTAGCTACACCCCTTTGAGGCCTCTGAGCAAAATTTGTCGGCCATTTCACGCCCTGAGTTGAATGGGTGAGCTGATGACCTGAGATATTAAGGAGAATCTGTAAATAAACCTAATCAAAAAAAAATAATACCTACATACCAGATGGGATTACCCTTGCATTGTCTGACTTTTCCCAAGTCTTTCTGCGTGCGGAGGGAGACGAGAACTTTCTCTGACCTGGTTACACTTTTACACGTTATTTCTTAAATATTACAAAAATTGCACTTTATGAATGCAGTTAAACAGATGCAATATTAATTCTACATGTACGAGTTATGTCATTAAAGTTCCTACACTGAAGGAAAATGCACAACATACTTGCACCTAATTACAGAGTCGCTGATTCTAAAATTACAAATATTAATTATTTCAATTACTCTGTAATTGACGGGGAGCCAAGGGCAGTTTCAAAAACAAACGAACACTGTCCTTTCTGCTTACAAACGCCATCTAGCGTCTGCATTGCGTACTAGTATAATTAGTCGACGGCTCTACAAATGGACGTACCCATAGATTTGTGCGGTATTTGTAAATCACTTCCGAATGTCTCTCGTAAATCTACTTGACAGAGGCGGTTCTAGTCCAGGGCGGGGAAGGAGTTGCTGATTTTATGAACTAGTTTTTAAAAGTTTCTAATTACTGTTAAAAAAATTAAAATTTACCAAAAACAAGCTAATTAATTTAATGGACTTAATTAGTTATACATGGATTTTAAAATTTTATTTAGAATGTGTGTTACTTTTTAACATATAGCGTATTGTGATTTACCAAAAAACAAGCTAATTAATTTAATGGACTTGATTATTACACACGGATTTTAAAATTTTATTTACAATGTGTGTTACTTTTTAACATACAGCTTATTGTGATTAAAAATAACAAATGAAATTAAAAAGTTCAAAGTAACAGTTTTACCTTGTATGGTACATACAGGCCGCCACGGTGACCAGGCCATTGAGGCCCGAACTCGTAAGCGGGAAGTCTGCGGTTCGATTCCTCCCAGGATCGTCCTCCCTGACTGAGGTTTGTTCAATCTTCTTTTTTCTTCGGTATAAATGACAAATGCCGCAGAGGTATCTAAACTCAGGCCTCAAAAACAAAAAAATAACAAAAGGGGGGGGGTCTTTTCCCAGTATGTAATTTCATCTCACCTATTATCAGTGCCCACCGCCTCGATAGCTAAAACAGGCATTAAACACTATTAAAATAAATAGCACGTCCAGAGCATGCTCACTGCAATCAGTAGTTTTAGAAACAACAATGCTGTCTGTTTTCAGAATAGCAGACAGTGTCGTTTACTCTATCATAGAAAGGATTCGTCTTTTTCCAACAGTTTTCAGCAGAAATATTTATTCTACGGTGATAATAACGTTCTTGTACTAATGACCGCGAATTGCGGAACTAGAATTTCGAAAAATGTAAGTGTTTTTCCAATAACAAAAAGGAAATATTAAATGTAGCTGTTGAACTAGAAGCGAATTAATAGTTTTTACAAAATCGAAAAATAATAGTAGTGAAATTAGAGAGCATAAAGTTACAGTAAGTGTAAACCCAACTGCCCGAAATGTCTCAAATTATACCTCCTACTCTGTGATTTAAATGCGATTTCAAATTTTCTAGTAATGATAAACCTGCATCTGATATAAGTGCATTGATTTACAGCGGTCCCTACCAAGCAGATAAGGCGGTTTACGAACAAGCATTACTCCAGAGCGACCCAATGAACTAACATGCGGTGTTTTACCTATAGCTATGCCTATACTGACCAAAAATTTGTTTTAAATCCCTCGCCCACTTTTAAGCATCTAAATCCGCCACTGATACTTAATTTAAAACGATTTTGGCATATAGAGACCCTGTGTGCATAAAACACTTTGCGTAGTTTAATTTCATAATGTTATCGCTTTAAAAGTTTAATAAAATGTCCAGGCTCTATGAAAACATTAAATTAGAATAAATAGACGTTAAATTTAATATAATTGAAGATATAGTCATTCCAGTAAATACCTAATAGTATATAGATACAACAGAGTATTTACTGAAAGCAGGCTGTCCAAAGCATCGCATCAATGTATGTTTGTACATTTTATTTTATTAACTCTGGATGCCTCTGTTTCGCATAACGCTATAGTTTTTGTTTTAGGATGACAGAAAAAGGAGGGAAAAAATCCGTATGCGTATTATTATGTGGTGACATACAACCACGCTTCGTGGTTTGCATCTGTAAATATGCTGAAACGATGTTGCATTACATTAATTATGTATTACGTAATCCCCGGGGTATTTGTGATTGATGTAACGCGTACATGCGGCAAAGCCATTTTTAGCAGTGATGTGGTTTGTAGGTTAGGATCACTTTCGGCAGGATTAGCACAGGTCAAACATAGCAGCGTTTGTAAACAATACGGCGATCAACACACGGCATTCTTGATGCAAATGTAGCGTGTTCTGGCGCGAAATAGGCGCTGTCTCCATAAATTATTGAATTTGTCCTTGTTCTGTTGTTGTGTAACGTAAACGACATTACTTTAGTCCCACATTGACTCACAGAAGGCGCTGACAAGTTGTCAAAAAATTGAATCACATTTGCGTATCGGCATCAGCAAATCTATATCTAACAATTAAGTTCATTTTTATAAACTAAAATGACGTTGTACTGTTGTTTATAGTGTTATGTGTATATTAAGGCCAAATTATCTTATGTAAAATAAAAGCACGTGTAATGTATTAAGGAAAGCAAAGCAAATATTTAGCAAATTAAATTATATCTACAGAAAAAAAACTCAGGTCTGGCATTCTATGGAAAAGCGTAATAACACTAAAATATATATATAATAGGTAACTATTCATTAGAACAAGTCTCTAATTTAAAAATCTAGATTGCGAAATACATTTAAAATCAGCCCAAGATATTTAACTACAATATTTTCAATATAGAATTAGCACATACAATTATAAATTTGCAGCTGGCACTGGAGAAGTTTCCACCGATCGATATTTCTTATTTCATTTCCTAGTAATCGTCTCGTGAGCATGATGATGTTACACGAGACTTAATTTGATCGATTACCATGTACCTAGTCTAAACGCTCGAAAGGGTTATTACTTCGGGTTGGCGCGAGCGAGTCTCTTCCTTCTGGGCTGTGGCAGGTGGTAGGTAAAAAGTTCTCATAGGGGAATGAGACTGTTTTGGACAGCCCTTAGAATTTCAAAGTAGAGCTTCTTTGCTACCATGGTGACCCAGGTTATGGTTTTTTGTAGATTTTTTTTTTTTGAAATGTAAATTGTATATTTATGGGATTTGCCTAATGACGATAGCATTTTGTCACAGTAGTAACAGGGCTTTGCTGGGAAAAAGAAGTTTTACTAAAGAGCCTTTAAGCGTGCTGGACTTGCTTATAATTTATTTAATGATATTGTAAAACCATTAAAACGTGTAGCAAAACATCAATCTTTCAATCAAAAAAAGAATCTCATTCAAGGGTTTGTTTTGCCTCACCTTGTATATTATGATATCTTGTACTCTAATATGAATACTTCAGATTGGAAGATTACAACGCGTTCATAATGCCTGTGTTCGTTTCGTCTTAAACACTCGTAAATTTGATCATGTGACACCCCTACGCAATCAACTGTCATGGCTACCTCTAAAAGAACGTAGGACTTTCCATTCCCTTACGCTCCTGTTATCAAGGGTGGCAGAGGTCGTTAAGGCGCGGACTCGTGAGCGGGAGGTATGGGGTTCGAATTCCGCCAGGACCGTCCGCCCTGACTGAGGTTTTTCCAGGTTTTCCTCAGTCCTCATAAATGGCAAATGCTGGGGAGGTACCCTAAACTTAGGCCTGGAGCGTTTCCTTCCTTAAAAAATCCTTTCCCAATATATCATTTCATTTCATGTATCACCAGTGTTCACAGCCTGTGGTGCCTCAGTAGTAAAAATGGACGTTAAACACTATTAAAAAAAAAAAAACCTTCGCCTCTCGCTTAGTATACCTGTCTCTACCTCGAACCCAGAATATGACTTTACTGCCTATGCCTCGTCACCAAATACATTTCTACTCAACCTCATTCAGCATGTCAGTCCACAAAATCTGGAACTCCCTTCCTCCTGAAGTCAGAGATTGTCGGACATTAAAGCAATTTAAACATAGATGAGATTGTCATCTCCTTAATTCTAAGAATCACAACACTTAGTCTTTCATTTCTTATTCTTCTTCTCTTCCTCTTTCCTCTCCCTTGTAAACTAAAAAAAAATTATTGAAGAATAAGAGGAATGGTAGCATTATCTATATCAACTTTGTAACAATGTAAATGTATTTACATGCAATATATATTTTTAATTCGGCTTTTTTCTGTATTTCATATGTCTATGTATATTATACTCTATAATTTCGCCTGGTAAAGTGGAAGAGAAGGCCTTAACTCTTGTATAGTAAATAAATGAACAAACAAATAAAGAAAACATTGGCTACTAATAGTCGAAAGTACACTTGCAAGTCAATAGGGTGCACTTCTTTATCTTATTACCGTGGAAACGTTTCGCAACGTATGCTTCATATATAAAGACTAAATGTTTAAAAGGTTTCATAACCTACAATTTAATATTGTAGGCTATTTCATGCGACATTTAATTGTTTCTTGTGCAATACACAAACTGTTTGTTCAGTTTGTTGCAATATGAGACATTTGCATTCAAGTGTCGATGAGTAATCGTTCAATAAATGCAGTTAATGTTGCTAAATCATTACTTTCTTACAACAAATACATAACACGATTCTGTGGATCCTCTAGGGCAGTAAAGGTATCCACAACTTCAATATTGAACCATTCTTTCTTTTAGAACCTGCTGCAATTTGGTTATCTTCGGTATCTCGATTAGGTTGCCACATGCCTTAAAATGATAATACCCGCCCTAAGTTAAGTACAGGTTGCAATAGAACTTTAAAAAACAGGACAAGAAATTTGTACAACACTTCTCGGGTGACCAGCCAGATGAGTAAAGGATATATTTCCAAGCTTTGTTATCATCATTCTTGTAGAGCAAAAATTAAGGATGGTGATGATGACGAAAGCAACATTTGTTCTCGCAAGCTTGGAAATGTATCCGTCACTCAACTGGCTGATACCCGAAGATTTCTACAAGTCTCGAAAGACAAGGAATGACCTGAGAATTAAGTTCTATAAAACAACGGCGATTTACACCTTAATTTACGGTTACTAAACATGGATCCCTGCAAAAAAAAATACAAAGCAGAGCCTTAGAAATAACTGGATATCATTTTAGCATAATAGATAACACTAGACTTCCAAAGAAGGCCTTAGAGTACAAACCATAAGTCATTTGCATAGCGCGTCTGGGGAATAATAAGAACGCATTGAGGAAGGTTAGGAACCACTTGAGGGATATGGATAGGTATTAAACAATTACGCAACGCAGAGAGATGATTTCACTGGAAGTACATCGAGGCTAAAATCAGAATGGGAAATGGAGCAATACATCAAAACAGGACTGAACACACCAGACAGGGACTTGCCTAGCTCAGACTAGGGGCATGGCGGATGATTTAAGATTACCGACGAATATGAGCGGAGAATTTGACCTATCTGTGAGGAGGGGTAATCATGAACACATATTCTTCTGAATGTAACGGTTCGGAAGAATGGGGGGAAATGTATCTACCGCATTCCTTTACAGGGCCGAACAGAGGGAAATGGTTATGCTGGGCTTTGCTAGCAGGCAAAGGAGGAGAGCTTAGATATATTTCTGATGAAAGTGAGAGAGCTTAGATTTAAAAAGGATGCTAACCGGGGAGGAGGGGTTTGAGGAGAAGCATATTGACTGAATCCAGCTTTGTATCATCCATAATAGAATTTCTTTATTTTATATGTATTAGTAAAATATTTTTAAAAAGTATTCTTCTAGTATTTTATTGTATTTTTATTTTTATTTACTCCTCTTTATTGTTCAATATGCATTTTTAATATTTTATTGTGAATATCTAATGTAATAGCATGTGCTAAATCAAACATATCAAGTGCATTATAAAAGCACGTTGGATCCGTGCGCCTGTTGAAGTTGATTTGTATTGTATTGATTCAATTTAAATAAATATACTTCAGTAGTACTAATACTACTACAAACAATCAGGAAAAAAAAAGTGTACGGCATCCTCTAAAGAGATAGACAATAGCACCTTTCATTTCAGAAATACTTGCTGTAGTAGTTTTAAGTGATTTCCCTTGTATACATACAAGAGGAAATGTGTCAAATGAATCGAAATAAAATTATTTTAGAAATTAAGTTTTAAAACATTATTAGCTTTTCATCATTTAAAATATTTTGCCCAACATTTCTGATAATGTGTAACTGTAAACATGTATCTGTTTTGTACGATTCATCTACATAAGTTATTTAAATAAACCATATGACATAATAACGCATCTCTTTCATTTTTATAGATATGAAGTTTTGTGAAAATGCTAAACTGATATCAGAAGTCTGTCTATAAAATATAGATTGGATTGTTTGGGGCCTTACTCGCGGCTGGACGTTTGTGCTTACGCCCTCTAAGGGAAAACTTCTCAGAGGATGGGATGCGGTGAGACAACGGAAAACCAGGATAAACGGGCAGGAACTGTACGGACGTACACAGGCTCAGACAGAAAGCCCTGATGCCGATGAAACTCTCGCCTCTCAGAACATTCGCTAGCATACCAGACGCCGAGGCAGAAACAGTTCCAAAGCGCAAGCCACCGTCACACCGCGCCAGCCCATCTCTCCCCTACACTTTCAACTCTGTAACAGAACCAACGGAATAAAATCATACAAAAAGGGATAGCAGAAAATTCATGGAAAGTAAAGATTCGTCGCAAGCATTTGCCTAAGCGCTCAAGAGAAACCACGAAAAAAAAAAAAAAAAAAAACCTAAGATCAGGATGACCGGCCCTCCCGAATGGGAGTCACAAGTGTTCCTTCTGAGGGCATGGAAAGTGCAGCACAGTCTCGCTTCTCGATAGCAAGATAACAGCCTTGAAAAAGTATAGTAGGTACACTATTCTTCTAATTTATATTGTTATGTATTTCGAACTATTTAATGACCGACTTTCCGAGTATTAACACCAGTATTCAAGATTAACTTAATTGCATTAACTATTAAGAGCTTTTTAAAAACAATAGAATTAAAAGCACCAATTATTTTGTGTGATATTTTACTCTTGGTGCAGCTGTACTTTAGCACGATCACATCCAGCCAATTCAGCCGTCCATTATCAAATTTGCTTACATGCACAGCTAAAAAAAAAAAAAAAAAAAAAGCCATGCAAATTTAAACATTTAATACCTCACTTATTTTCATCTGGTTGTGCAACTAATTGCAACACTACATGCGAAACCGCGATTTCCCCATGCTTGCCAACTCTTTTGTAAAATAAATGAATGACATAAACAATGAATACGCCTCTATAAAGTGCCATTTTACATTTCAACGTTTGCTTTTGATTCTATTTTATCAGCAGATAATGAAAATACTGTTGCTAGTGTACTTATTTCATATTTAGAGTTTCCGCTGTAAAATCGAAAGATATGGGGGCTATAAAAGAAAATTAATTTCTCTCTCTAAAGCCATAAAGCTGGTACTGCATCGGAAAACGTTTCGCATTTCAATTATACTACCGGAAACATCAAATTTTGTAATCCCTGCGTTGTAAACGATATATTTCAGAGATAAGTGAAATTGTATAAATACTACACCTTTCGAAATTGTCTTAGATGTGTTGTTCAGTAAAAAAATATTAAAAGGGGCTATTCAATAATTTTATTTCATAATCTGACGATCTCCATCACATCCTGGGGTATCAACAAGTTTTATAAACTTTTACTCTATTTTGTGTTAAAAGAATGCCAAATTTTATTTTTTATTATTATTATTTTTAATAGTGTTTAACTCCCGTTTTTACTACTGAAGCACCACAGGCGGTGGACACTGATGATACATTAAATGAAATGATATATTGGGAAAGGGTTTATTTAAGGAAGTAAACGTTCCAGGCCTAAGTTTAGGGTACCTCCCCGGCATTTGTCAATCATGAGGACTGAGGAATAAGCCTGGAATAAACCTCAGTCAGGGAGGACGGTCCTGGCGGGATTCGAACCCCAGACCTTCCGCTCACGAATCCGCGCCTTGACGACCTGGGCCACCCTTGGCGGTATTATTGATATTGTGGCACAAGTCTTGTTTAAGTTGTTATAGTTTACTGAGGGGATATCTGTTACTTAAACGTGCCGGCTAATTATTGTCCGTTATGTAGCAATTTTCTAGAGGCAAGTCGCGTGCTTTCATCTGATTGATTATTGAAAGTTGGTAAAGAATAATGATAATTTTTTATATGTATTGCGTTTCTGCCAGTCTTCATAGTAAGGCTGAAAATAATTTTTGACAGATTTTTCAGAATAGCCTTCACAGACTTTTGATGGTAGACTCCTCCCACGAAGGCGTTTGTCCTGTTTGGCGAAAAGGAAAAGTTACATAAGGCTAAATCTGAATTATAGGGTGGGTGAGGGACACTACATTGATTTATTGCAAATATTCAGCAAGTGCATTATCATGGTGCAGCATCCAGGTTGTTACACGGAAGTGGGTGTTTGCGTGGTATATGGCCTTGCAGAGTTTTCAAGACATCTCCATAATATTGCCCCGTTACAGCTGTATGTACAGATACGACATGCTGGTAAACCATTCCTTGAATATCGAAAAACGAGACTTTCCCGGCAAAAGCAATCACATTTATTATTATTATTATTATTATTATTATTGTTGTTGTTGTTGTTGTTGTTGTTTTCATTTTTGGAGATTTGTTTGTTCTTAGGATCGAAATAATATAGTCGGTTTAATTAACAGTGATTACATTACTGTCATAAATTTGAATGCTCAAATCACTCTGAGACTGTAAAGAAAATAGTACGTCTAGACTGTACCAAAGACTAAAGATTGTAAATATAAAAACTGACAGAAATTTTCATGCAGTGGAAACAGAAAGACCAAAACAATTTAATGGATTAAAATATTTTATGCAACAGTAACTATAAGACAGAAAATTTCATGCAACAATAACTCTAAGACAGAAAATTTCATGTAACAGTAACTCTAAAACAGAAAATTTCATGAAACAGTAACTCTAAAACAGAAAATTTCATGAAACAGTAACTCTAAAACAGAAAATTTCATGAAACAGTAAGTCTAAAACAGAAAATTTCATGCAACAATAACTCTAAGACAGAAAATTTCATGTAACAGTAACTCTAAGACGAAGAAAATATAATGGATTAAAATGTTTCAGTCAACAGTAAATCTAAAACAGAAAATTTCATGCAACAGTAACTATAAAACAGAATATTTCATGCAACAATAACTCTAAAACAGAAAGTTTCATGCAACAGTAAGTCTAAAACAGAAAATTTCATGCAACAGTAAGTCTAAAACAGAAAACTTCATGAAACAGTAAGTCTAAAACAGAAAATTTCATGCAACAGTAAGTCTAAAACAGAAAATTTCATGCAACAGTAACTCTAAAACAGAAAGTTTCATGCAACAGTAAGTCTAAAACAGAAAATTTCATGAAACAGTAAGTCTAAAACAGAAAATTTCATGCAACAGTAACTCTAAAACAGAAAATTTCATGCAACAGTAACTCCAAAACAGAAAATTTCATGAAACAGTAACTCTAAAACAGAAAATTTCATGCAACAGTAACTCTAAAACAGAAAATTTCATGCAACAATAACTCTAAGACAGAAAGTTTCATGCAACAGTAAGTCTAAAACAGAAAATTTCATGCAACAGTAACTATAAGACAGAAAATTTCATGCAACAGCAACTCTAAAACAGAAAATTTCATGCAACAGTAACTATAAGACGAGTAAAATGTAATGGATTAAAATATTAGCACTACAAAGTGTTCTTTACTTCTTCTTCTTTTATGAATTTTGTATCAAAAATGAGAGTACAGGTTTATATTATATGCATTTTTATTATTTAATGTTCATTAAATGTTAAATGTTCAGTATATTATCATAAAATATAATGATATAAAATTGTAACGTACTATTGTTACTAATTTACGTAGATTCCATAGCATAGTCTTAGGAAGGTTAACCACCCATACAGCCATTTCAACTGGTTAGTTAATAGTTATAAATAAACATTTTCGAATAAGTAGCGAAGACTCCTATATAGAAGCAATATAAGCTCAATAAAGAAAGTATCGCTATTTTTAGCTGCAGATATTTCTATATTTAAAAGGTTATATTTTACTCTCCATATGTATATTCATGAAGTAAGCTTATTCAGTCATATTTCAGAAGGTCTGCACACACAGCTCATTGCTTATGACGTCCATTATGGAAATGAATAACTCGGGGCTTCAATAGACCGAAACTCCTATCCCCGGGTACATTCAGGCTATAAAGGTTTATACTGTTACTGCACATTTTCTCCTGCTTTCCATAACGCATCCCCCTCTCAGAAAAAAACTTTTGTTCTTACGTATTAGTATACCGATTAAAAAAGAACGGAAAGAGTTAGTTATACCAAATTAAAAAGTAATCGAAAATCGTTAAATGAACTTAAGGCATTAACCTGGTTTTTTTTTTTTTTTTTTTTTTTTTTTTATCTCTCACAGGTATCGTAGTTGAATGTCGGAACTGTGTTTTTGAAATTTAAATAAGTCTACATATTATTTTCTCTTGCGTGAGGAATATCAAACAACTGATTTGAATAAAAACGATGTTTTAACCTTCTTTCTCTCCTAGCGTTGTTGATGAGGTGTCTACCTGAAGAGAAGTTTCTTGCTTGGCATTACAAGCTGTAAATGTTACTTTGTAACGGTAAGCCCTAAAGGTACAGCAACTGGAATCGAGCGTACGTAGATATAAAGGAGGATCAAAGCAAAAGTTTTGGCTTCCATGTGTAATGATTCATCCCACCATTGACACCAATATGACCTAATGTGCGCGCGGCGGCAAGGTACATGTAAGCCATTTCCATGCATATAATGAAATTCTAACCAGTCACTGTGTGTGTGTGAACTGAACGAGACAGACTGTGACGTCAACCAGGCGCAAGGCGTGCGGGATAGTTTGGGTTTAAGGGGTTAGCCTTAACTTCTGACAAAGTGAAATGGTTGCATATCGTTGGTCAAGTTAGTTAACAGGCTTTGGAATATTTCACTTGCGCAGTGAAATCTCCTAACCCCCTCTTTCCGCTAGGCTGACCAGTTTTAGAAGAGATACGGCCAACGCTTACCCCTAGAATAAGCTGGCTCACAGTAAAGCCGCACAGACCTTCACCAGATGAGAGAATGTTTAATGATATTACAGTGCCTTGAGTGATTTTTTTAATTTTTTTTTTTAAAAATCACTTATCGCCCTTAATGTCATTGTTTCTTACTACCGAAGTCTAAATGACGATTTTCAAATTTCTTTTACATTTTTAGGCTTTGATTGGATATAAATATTTTAAATTTACACTAATTTTAGTGTATTATAATATAGCATTACGTTAAGTGTAATCACACTGCAAGAAAAAACCTTAACACTGACAGAGAATATTATTGCTGAAGTGTATTGTTGTATAATCGCTACACTCATCGTGTACCCGCCCAGTTTACTTTGAATAGGGGAAAATGATTAGGGGATAAAATGACATTTCTGCTGTCACGTCCCGTCACGCGCTATCTCCAGCGGCTGCACTCCAAGATCACCATCATTAACTTCTTCTTCCTGCTCCTCTTCACTGTTGATTTTCATGTCCATTTCATTATGTTCACTATCACTATTACTATCATTGGAATCAGCGAAGTCACCCAAATTTATTACTAAACACTCCACAACTCGATCTAGGATGTCTTGGTTGCACGCATTCCTCATATGTTGTTGTTACATGAATTGTTGTTTATCGAAACTCTGCAGAATAACTTTTGTTTGATGAATTATACAGAACAAAACCACTACGTGCATAAAAAAATTGATCAGTGCATGACTTGAAAACGAATTGCCACTGGGCAATTCCCCTTAACCCCTAAATTATTGCATCGCCAATGATATCATGCCTCTGACGATTTTGTGTTTTTGTTATCTGATTGGTCAGTGATATGACGAGCCTCTCGCCAGCTGAGTCACCAGCATAAATACGGCACAAGCGTCAATCTTAAAGTAATATCTTCTACTTTGGTCGTCATGTTTTTCTCAGAGCCTTTGATAATACAGCAAAACATGTTCTCTGACTGACCTCATCAATATTGAGCTTTAGCTGGGATTTAACAGTAGGTAAACTCCACGTGGAGTGATGTTGCTCAACACCTTTTCTTCAACAAGACCTATGCATTCCGATATCAGCACCTCTACTGGTCGACCCTCATCGATTAATCTTCAATGCTTTCTTGTCTTAATTGAAAACGTTTAGTGCAGTATGTCAGCTAAAACCGTTAGACTTGTATTTGGTCGTTTTCTTATTCTGATTGCCCTCCAAAAGATTCAAATTGTGATTGTAAAGTGTTCGTTCACTTGTATAAAATAAAACAGTGAAAAAAATGTTCTACACTTGCGTCCTTCTCTGAAAAGTTCCTTCAGTCCCTGAGAAATACTCGTGATAAAGCTAACAACCCTGAGATAACATCGCTGCCACCATTTTATTTATATCGCTTGGAATACATCTGCCCACCCGCAACACCACTATTCTTGTGCTAACAGTGAGGAGGCACCCTCAAACACAACGCCTTCAAAGGCTACAAATAACATTATTGTAACCTATGATTGCAAAATCTAAATGCTTACGTTAGAATCCGTATTTGCAAAGATTGAAACTTAACAATTGCTGTAAAACGATTTTGTTTATTTACATTATTCATTCAACAAGTGATTTTGTATACCAGAATTATCGTTGGTCAAAATCGTTAATAGTAGCTACATTATGACACTACTTGCATGAAATTACAACAGTCATTAAGTTATTTTCATTCCTAAAATGGGTTCACCAACTGTTACGATAATTTTAAGGATATAATTATTACTGAAAACAGAATCATTCATTCATTAATCTTCATTGCATAATACATAATTAAATAGGTAATGAAAAATTAACAACTTAATATAAGCTATCAGATTGATAATTATAATGAGACTATACTAATCTGTTTTAGTATTTATGTCGCTGCATTTTTAGGATTTTGTTATACTCCTTCTGATAAGAAACATAATAGTATTTTTAGCTTGGGCTAAATTTTCTGGCAGTATATATCTTCGGCAATAACAATAACAATAGACAAATTCTTATAGATACATTGGCGTCATAGCTACAATAAGGAGTTTCAATTCCCAAGGAGAATTTCTAGTATATTTATTTTCTGACAGAGAGTAGAATGGCAGGTAGTAAGCTCATTGCCTCAAATTCATCTGACAAGGAACTAAGTAAGGTATATCTTGGGCGTGAAATGCAACGGCCGATTACTTTGTTCAGGAAGTTATTCTTTCAGGCATGGAGTTCTTTAACCTTGGGTTAAAGTCCCGACCGGAGGATTGGTGCTAGAAATATTTACGCCTTGAAATATGTATCGACTCGACCGGATTTGAACCTGTGAACCTTGGGTCTAGAGGAGAGCACGTTACGTCAGACAACCGAGGCCGACAAATTAAATATCCTTTTATAATTCTTCGATTAAAAATAGCGTATACTTCTTAATTATTAACTTTTGTAATATTAAGTCTATTTAGCACTTTGTTTAATCTCTTAAGGAGAGAAAGGGACAAACAGAACTTCTTGCAAAGAACGCGTAACACACAACGTATTTTGAATTACTGAGTTTGACACGCCTCCATGTTCATATTCTCTGCCTGTCTGTTTGATTTGCACTCATGCATAACTGCCGAACAGACAGTCCTGTGATGCTTTTTTTTTATAGCGTTACCACAATTCCAACAAATATTTTTGCTCGGGTCAACAGGAATTCTAAAACTTTGTTTCATGCACCGTCCAGCAATGGTGGCTGCTACATTCCGGCTGACCTGCTAAATTTTTCAACTAGTGGTCTACTAATAATTTACTATAACTAGGTCTAATCTTGTTCAGAACTTATTTTCATAAATGTCACCAGAGAGCTGTCCAACAAAAGCATGGTTATTTTTCAATCCCGGAGCCGCTTCAGACGCAGCTGGCCGCAGTTGATCGAGCTGTGTCGTTGTCTTCTCGTTTCACACTTGAAAGCTGGCCGGGAGCCGGAGGGGAGGTCAATACGTGTAACTGTAGGAACGTATGGACGTGTTAGACAGTGTATTGAGTATCCATTTGGCGGTTTAATACGCTTAATTAATTACTTTAATCCGGCTCAATTCAGGTGTTCTCTTCCTAAAAGTAAGTGTAATTTATTTTTTACAATTTGTACCAGCATACAGAATCGACTCGTGGTATATGAAGATTGTTTCGAGAGGGATTCTCTGATATTCGCTTTCAAAGTCGAAGTTCAAATCACTAATTGGTAAAGAAATTTTGAAAAAAGGAAAATAGTTTTTTTAAAAAGCGTCTACAGTCACATACAGTACTTACAGAAGAAAGGTTATATAATATTGGACATGATCTGGAACATTCCCTTAAAAAACTTACTGCGACGTCGTTCTCAGCAAATGGGAATTTCCAGTTTCTCTGTTTCAACGGCTACAAAGCTACTAAAGTTAAAACCTTATAAAATTACACTAGTTCAAGAATTTAAAGCACGCGCCCAGACATAGTTTTTGTAAATGGAGTTTGAATAGTATGCATGACGAGGAAATTGACCCTAATATATTGTTCTTTATGGACAAATCTTCCACCTAAGTAAGTGTGTTGAAAAACCGATATTGGAGTTCAAAAAAATCTAATCTACTTGAAGAGGAACCTCTGAATTATCAAAAGATAAATTTATGGAGTGCCGTTAGTGGCTAGAGAATAATTAACAAAAATTAACAGTGATAGCATGTCCAAAATACTTTTTCAGTGAATTATGTGAGGGAAGATAGGTTCTAACAGTACTCTGTAAGGCACATATAACCCATGTCTCCTTGGTGCAATTGATGAAATACTCGATGACAGCAGTCACCCTTACCAACACATGGTCTCTTCGGTCCTCGCATTTAACATCCAATGATATTTATCTCTAGTCATTAAAGGAAAAAGTGCACAAGACAAATCCGCACACATTAGATGAAATGCAAAATAACTTCGTGAAGAAATGTCTTCCATTCCTCAGAGATAATTGACTAATTTCATAAGCCGACGCCAGAAATGTATGGATAAAGAAGGGAAGCAGGTTCAGCATCTTCTTGCTTGATAATGTTTACCGCCAAGGGTGGCCGAGGTTGTTAAGGCGCGGACTCGTGAGCGGGAGGACTGGGGTTTGAATCCCACCATGACCGTCCTCCCTGACTGAGGTTTTTTTCCAGGTTTTCCTCAGTCCTCATAAATGGTAAATGCCAGGGAGGTACTCTAAACTTAGGCCTAGAAATTTTCCTTAAAAATAAATCCTTTCCCAATATATCATTTCAGCTCATGTATCATCAGTGTCGACCGCCTGTGGTGCCTCAGTAGTAAAAACGGGCGTTAAACACTATTTAAAAAAATCAGGTCAATTCTAAGAATATTCCGAAAGAATTTGGTAATTTAGTCATAAAGGTTTTCCACAAGTTTCTAAAGCTTGCAGTGGATTTTCTAACAGAAGTAGATGAACCAAAGTGGTTTTTATATGACGTTAATAACAGTAGCATAACAAGATGTCGGTTAGGTTCCAAAACTGTTGTGCACAAAGGTTTGGTAAAAATATCTTCTTAGCTTGACATTCTCTATAGTTTTATATATAATTTAAAATAATGACAAATATTTAGTATTGCCAAAACTCAATTGCTTAGCTCGTCATAGTATTGCCACTGAGGAGCATCGTTTTCATTATTTCTTATAACACTGATTGCTTATTAGTACCAGTTTTAAATACAGTATCCCCTTATGCTTTGATTAAAAATATAAATAAATACTAAAATAAAAAAAAATAACTTTATGCTCGGCGACTCGTCTCCTTTTTCCATTTGCATCGGCTTCATATATCCAGTAAGCAGGTACCGTTGTATGTTTCTATTAAAAAAGTAATAAAATAAAAGTTTATAGTGTCTTTTACACAAAGCGCTTGTCTTTATATGTTCTAGCAGTATAAAATGTGTGTTAAGATTTATAAATTATTGCAATTCTCCATCCGATTTTACATGAATTCCCACAAAGGTTTATGTAGAAGACAGAGTGCTGTGAGTAAATGAAAACCTTAGTTCCAGCATTACATCAAATGCCCTGGTGCTGTAGTGAATAAGATGGAAAACTCTTCGTTTACATTCCTGTAGTGAGGGCATCAGTTGTGGCGTTGTTTTCAGAAGGAAAAGCGTCTAAAATGCTAATGTTCCGCGCCATATCCACATGTTACCACTCGCAGCAAGATGTACTTTTCAAAAGAACTGCAGTTTAATAACGGTTATGGCCTCCACAAAGCGATTCTAGTGTTGCTCCGAGCCCGAGGTACGGAAGATATGAATGTAACAGATTGTGGCGATTAAAGGAGAAGCGTTAAAAAAAGGAATTCGCATCTTAACAGCCCATTGCAACCATTGGGAAGAACATATGCAAGAGTTAACTCTTGCAACGCTTTGTAGAGGCAGATCGTAATTTTGATCTAGGCGCTTCGAGTCATTATTTTTTTAAAAGTGCTTGTGTAGGGCATGCTCTTTCCTTATACAAAAGGAATAGGTGTACTTTTAACACGGTGGAAATTCTATTTTTAAAGTTCAACATGGAATAAAACTCATTTTATCACCATCAACTTCTTCAAGCTTTAGGAATGAATCCTGGTGCGACTATTCAAACGGTCAGTTTATCGTTTCATCGTTTGGCTTAATCTCTTTTCTACCTTTAGAAATGTACGAGAGTAGGTTTCTAAGTTTCCGACCTCGTCAATAAGCGTTATAGCCTTCACAAAACTCTTATCTGCTGTCATACCCTATCTGTTAAGTAAATAATTGCAGCTGTAACTATCACTCTGCTGTGTTCAATTGCTCAGATATAGTTCCAATAAGCAGGATATGTGTATAAGATTGTGACATGGTCAAAATGAAGTTTCGAGCTATTATTAAGTTCTTCACAAAAGAAGGACTTACTTCAAATGAAATTAAACAGCGATTGGACGGTGTATATGGGTAAACATTCCCCTCATATTCGATCGTAAAAGAATGGGCCAAACTTTTTAGAATGGGCCGAGAAAACATTTGAGACGAAGAGCGTGCACGTCGTCCAGCCCTAGGAGGTGCTCACTCTTGAAAATATCGCCTCTTGTGGGAGGAGACCCATGGCTCAAAGTTATAGAAATAGCAATGAAGTTGGACCTTTTTATAGCAACAGTCCTTCGAATTATTCGTGAACATTTAAACATGAATAACATTGGTGCAAGATGGGGGACCTAGACTTCTTTACTCAGTCCAAAAGCAACAACGAGTCATTTGTTGTCAGGCTTTTTTGGAACTCTGCCGTTGCTACAAGAGACAAATTCTGCAAACCATTTTTACAGCAGATGAAACTATTGTCCTCTACGAGGCGAAGCACCGCCTCTAAAGAACAAGGTCACTCAGTCAACCAACAAGATCATAGCCACATTGTGAAGGAACATTCTTCATTGACTTCAAGAAGAGGAATACCACAGTTATTGGGAGTACTGTACTGACCTACTGCACAGACTACGTACTTGCATCAAAGAGAAAAGGCGAGGAAAGCCGAGTGGTGGTGTGCGCCTTCTTCACGACAACGCGCCTGTGCACACAGTTCTTGTTGCAAAGGAAACTGTGAAGAAATGTGGCTTCAAATTATTCGACCATCCCCCCTACAGCTCAGATCTAGCTCCCAGTGACTATTTCCTCTTCTCAAAACTCAAGAAGGACCTTCGAGGAAGGAAATTTAAGCGTGACGAAGAAATGATGGATGCTGTTTATGCCCATTTTGCAGACAAGACTTCTGACTGTTTGGGGGGAGGAGAATTAAATATTAATTCAAAGATGTGAAAAGTTTAATGCAATAAAAAGTAACTATATTGAAAATTGAAATATAGTTTTTGTCTTTATCATACCTAGAAAATGGTTAAGCCGGAAACTTATGGACCTACCCTCGTACGTATGGAAAGCTTGGACTGGAAGAGAAAGGTTAGCCAGAATGATGTCATTTTTCTTCATCTCTGAAGATCTTTGCTATTTAATAACACACTTAAAGACCATCAAATTAATTTATTGATCATTCATACCTCCAATTAAATGCCGAGAGGATGTAATACACACATAGCGATCACAATCCTTTTGTAAATGTCGGATTATGGCAGTGATAATTTCAAAGCTTGACTTTCCTATTGGTTCCCCCAACGTCAATTAATTCCATCAGACTGAGCTTGGAACGCTACCCTCTCTAAGAAAAGGAAGGATGCAGGATTCGTTAGCCAGGGTGGAATCCTGATGAAGGGTTCCTTGACAGAAAACCAATACTCTGTGGAAGACAGGGTATAGAGGCAACCTGTCTTTGGAAAGAAAAATCACAAAGAATTCAGTTGCTCTAATGAAAGATTTGGGGAGGAATCTAGTTTATTGAAACCATAAAGCAATCTTACACCACTCCTTCAAAAACTCTCTCAGATGGAAAACATTGAATGGCTCTTGGCGAAACTATGACCAGAAATTGAATAAAACACGGACTGAAGCATTGTCTTAAGTCTACGGACTGATTAATTTAATGTCATGTCCCTAAACTTAAGTACGATTTTTAAGACACGTAAAATTATCGTTTACTTCCCTTTTCTTCGTCTTCGTTACAACCCCTTTCTTAAACTCCTGATTGCATACTGTTCTAATGATTTCACAATACTAAATGAAGTAATATTTTAATTGCTAGTTAGGGTTTTCTCGGTACAGTAAATATAGAAACGTGACTTTCTGGATAACTCCATGTTCCTAATTAATTATAATTAATTAAAATATGACGCAATTCATTCCATTGAAAAACTGAAAGGCATAAACATTGCAGAGTAAAATAGTGCCAAGAAATGTTTCAAAGTTTCCAAAGGTGAATCTCGGTGCGTATCTGACATTGTCACAAGAGATAAGCTTGCATCCCAGTTTGATGATGAAACTAAAAGTCGGTCTTTGGTCTTCTCTGATGATTCATAAAAAGAAGGCGTGAAAAAAAAATGATTCTTTTCAACAGGTGGTCGGTCATCTGCAAAGTTCTACAAAATTGAAAAACAATTACTGCAAACTGGTCTACTACAGTCTATCTTCCATCAAGTGTGTTACAAGTCGATCCTAATACTCTAATGGTAAACAAATTGGCCTTGTCGTAAACCCAAAGCCGTGAATTCAAACGATGGATGATGTGGTCAAGGGTCGATGGATTTTTGGAACGTAAAAAGTGCTAAGTATGATTTCCTTCGAAAATACAGTACATCCGTTGGTCCTGTATCACATGTTTACTTCAGTTAACAGAACTTCAAGCCTGAAAGATGAGTTCTCTGAGCAAAAGTTATTGACCGTTTCGCGCTCTGATTTGATCGGAACGCTAATGTAAAAGAGCGTCTTTAATAAAAGTAATTATAATAAGTGTTCGACAAAATTCACAAACTGCGGTCTGAAAGCGGGCTGAGAAGCATTTTGATTTACAGCTTCATCTTGGCCTCATGTGACCTCTTTTTCCTACAATGAGAAAGGCCGCCATTGAAGTCAGCTAAGTTCCTGATAATATAAATGTACATTTTAGAAAATAATATTTATAAAATTAAGTGGTTAGTCATCAAATATTAACAATATAACTCTTGTCTTACATAAATTCTATTCACAACATTTTGGACTGCCATGAACGAATTTGGAGGTTCACAAAAGTATAATTCTGAAGGAAAGTGACATTGGTGCGTGAAGGTGGAGCTAATGTTCCCTGTTTTAATTAAAAATATAAAATGTATAGTGTGTTTAAACAATACATAACAACGTTAGGAACCAGTTTCTCATGTGTAGACAAGTAAACCATTTATATCAATATGGATCTTTCTGACACTTGCTTATTCTGACGTCTCTGAACCAAAAACGCACACTAGAGGACATTTGAATGCGCTTTTGGCGATGTTTAATCGCAACCCACAGGATTCGTGAACATGAACGAGACTTGATACGAGGCTCCACATCAAACAGTGAAAGTACGTCGAAGAAAGTGAAAACGGGAAGGCCACTTTTTCACTACTCTCAAGGAATAATCCTGGTAGACTATTAAAAATGCTCTTTCATGAAGACAATTCGCCGTCTACAAATTACTAGTTTAAATGAATTAAATTGTTAAGGTCGGAGGATGGTATTTCAATACTTCAACCATGCTCAAGTTCTGGCCGTTTGAGTCTACTTCCCCAGTGGAGGCAGCTTCGGGAAGAGGGAATAAGATGAGGTAAACGCCGGTTGACCAAAATCCATGGGGCAGAGAGGCACGGATATAGAAGAGGTCCCTAACATTGGTTAAGGATAGAACGTCCCGTAACAGGTGGAGGCCTCCCCTTCCAAGGAGGCGAGCCCCTCAGAACCTTACACCAGACAAGGGGTAAAAACCTTTCCAAATCACCAGCCCACTTTGCTCTAGCACTTTCGACCCAGTAACACAACGAAGAGAGCGGATCTTTCGTATAAAGGGAAGATTCACCCGAGCTTTCACCTGAGCGACCAAGGGAAAATCCCACCTGAGCCACCCTACTCGGTCTGTCAAAATAGTAAAAGTGTACAATTTACCATCCATTCATGGATCTTATCCATCCTGTTACTCAGACTCGCGAGATCGTCCTGTTCCCGAATTCAAATAGGTTGAAGCTCTTTGGACCAAGAATATAGCACTCGATGGAAACTTTGCTGAGAAGTAAAATTGATATTTTCCAAATTTTATTAAACTCATTCAAAGGTGCTTGCAAGTTAATCTTAATTGAATGGACCGTTATTATGAACCCTCACGAAAGAAGATCGAAGCTACTTACACCAAAAGATGGCACGGATATTTACCTGCAGCATTCCTTACATGTGCATATCATTTTCTCGTCCTATTTGTACATTTATGCAATTACTTAGACTTGTATACCAATCATTTCATAAATCCGGTAAACTGCATAATGAAATAAAATGGGATGTAATCATAAAATTTGCCCATATTCATGAATGGCCTAGCGAGGCGAGGCGAGGCATTATTCAAATGACATTATTCAAATGACATGCCCCTGGACAAACCAGCAGAGATTTACAGCCTAGATGACAAAATCTACAGGTACCTTGATTAGTATATACCTCAGGTGGAGTAAAACAGGATCAAATTTTCTCTAAGCCTGAAAGTTTACGTTCAAATTTTGGTGACACTGAGGTGTACTCGCTAAGTCCCTTTCGCTAAGCACTGGATATCGGAATTATTTAACACATACTACATGTCAGAATTAACCACTTATATCTGTTTCAATAAATTTGCTTCCATGTATGTAAATAAAGGACAGTTTAATGTACGGTAATACGACAAAATACCCTAAAGAGAGAAGGTGCGTTTTATTAATGGTATACTTTTATTTCTTACTGTGGCAACTCTAATTTGTACACCCCAGGAAAAAACAAATAAAAGACTCTCGAAGCATTAGTTTGTCTAAGTAATGTTCGGTTAACAATTGACAACCCAAATTATAGTCCAAAAAATATGTTTAAATATAAAAAGTATGCTCACATTCAGAGGAGAAAAATTTTTGTTTTCAAAATAAATAAAAAATAATTAATAAATTTTGTTAAATGACAATGGCAATTTACACATTTTTTTTGTTTTAATTTTGCAGAACAATAATGTATCATTTATTTTGAAAACGAAGATAACTCTTGCACTCTTTTTCTCCTGTAGTTAGAGATTGTCGGACAATAAAGCAATTTAAACACTGGTTAAATTGTCATCTCAACTCTGTTAGTTTCTCGCTTCTTCTTCTTCTTCTTCTTCTTCTTCTTCTTCTTCTTCTTCTCCTTCTCCTTCTTCTTCTTCCTCCCTTGTACTAGAAAAAAGTGATTAAAGAACAAATGGAATTATAATATCTTTATCAACTTTCTAATTATAATGAAATATGTAATATTGATATAATTTGGCTTTTATGTATTTTATATAACTATATATATATTTTTTTTAATCTATATTTTGATGGTTCATCACCTGTTAGAGGGAAGAGAAGGACCCATGGCATTAACTTTTGCTAGGGTAAATAAATAAATTATTTAAATGTTTGTTTTTGAGCATAAAGGCACCAAAATTCATATATATATATATAGTGTTATATGAGAGGCTTGATAATGGAAAGCATGTATTAATAATGGGGTAATAATATGCTTTGATAAAACGTTGTCCAAGTCACGTAGATCTGGTTGTATGTGAAAATGAAATAATCCCTGCGCATGCACACTGACGAGTGTAGCTTACGTATGCGACCAGTTTGCCAAGAGTAATGGGGGAAAAAAAAAAAAAAAAAAAAAAAAAAAAGATACACACCTCAGCCCTCCAGGCTCGCTCTATCAGCACTCTCGGAGGGTAATAACACATTCTCATTTTAATTCTATGAGGTAATATCATTAAAAAGCTGTAGTAGTAGCAATGAAAACATCAGTCCAATCTATCATTTTTAACCTAAATTCTCTGTGGTTAGAATCCATGATGTGAAAGATTTATGCGGATTAGGATTGAAGTTCGTCTTTAGTGTCCAGCCGTTTGCTTAGTTAGATGAGGAAATAAGCGAGTGCTCTTTCGGGGCTGTGACAGTATTGTTCATTAAAAGATATATTATACATTAATGACTTGCAAAATGCAGCAAATAAAAAAAATTAAGCTAAATGAGGACTCGAACCTTGATAGGTCATTTTTATGGTCCGAGCAAAAATATATACGTTTATGGTATAACTTGAACATGAACCAAAGGTGACACTGTGAACCCAGCGTTAGCTAATACCTCCTATGATTTTCGAATCGCACGTAGGATCTATCTATTGCTTCTTACTTCTTCTTCTTCTTCTTCTTCTTCTTCTTCTTCTGCTGCTGCTGCTGCTGCTGCTTCTTCTTCTTCTTCTTGCGTACAGAAGTATTTAGTGTGGATTCTTTTCGAAAAGATATTAATAATCTTAACTCAAAAATACAAAAATTATATTGAGTGTTCCATTTAAAATTACAGACATAGATTCATTCCCTTAAATCAGAAGAGGAAAGATGGGTAGTTCCGTTTTTGAGTTCTCAGTATATTACTACCAACACCGCATACTCTTGAGTTTCATGTCAACAAGCTACATGATTCAAAGTTAACTATGTACTGAATCCTATATAGTTTTTTATATCTGCAAAAAAAACGACTTTCTGGCCACCCGGTATAATGTGTGTATTATACTTTCAGTATTCATCAGAATTTTTCTGGATGGCGTTACATTATGAGCGGCTCGAGAACAGGGATACAAACAGCAACTGAAAACTTACCGCCTGGAATCGATCCCTCGACAACACTCATGGTGGCATGCCACATACAAACGCTTCTGTTTCCCAACATTGTGTGACAGTGAGGGCCCAATACGTTGTAGCAATTAAAACTAACAACAGCAACAGACGCGCTTAATATTAAAACTTGGCGACCGCATTATCATAAACAGCAGTGTTGGCCCCATAGGTCTCCGCCATTGTCATCTAAATTAAAACAGTACAAACGGCTTTAATTAAATGGACACTTTGGCCTCTCTAAAGCAGGATAATTATTATTTTTCACTTCTCTATCCGTCCGTTGTGCATTTAATTCCCTTGGCTTAAGCGTGTGCATAAACTGGTGTGAAAAATCACCATTATCGCGCTTCAAAAACAAGGCTGGCCATGGAATAAATTAAAGAAGGCACTGGCAGGCTGTCACCTGCGCAACGCCGTAATGAACTTTCGAAAAGGCGGCGCTATTAATCAATCACTTACCGAGGAATATATTACCCCTTATTCTGCGCCTTTTTAGTGGAGGGGGAACTTATAAATCCTATGCTGACTGTTCAAAAACCTTCAGAATAATGAATGAAATGAATTTATGACGAGAGGCGCATGGGTAAACGCTTGAAAGTATGCAGAAATCGCCCTTTGGAGACCGGTAACGGTCCTGGGATTCAACAAACGCTGCTAGGCTACAAACCAAATATATTTAATATGTTTTAAAGAATGGTAGTTTCATATCGTAATTATTCGGATAAAATATTTCAAATGTCAAATTTAAATTTAGTTAATAACGCATTTACGAATTGATATTACACAAATTAATACGGCAACTACCTATAAAAAGCTAAAATGGATAACTTCAGCTGTACAGGTTAGTATTAAATAGAATAAAATCCGTATTTTTCACGAAAACATGCTAAAATTCAGCATTATAATAACAAATATTTTAATAATTTTTAAAGATAACCCATTTGTTAAATTATTAAACACACATATATGTGTGTGTGTGTGTGTGTGTGTGTGTGTGTGTGCAACCAATATGGTTAGTTTATGTATCTAAGAATTTTCATTCAAATTCTATATGATTTGGTTTATTTATGGTCGCTTTTTCACATTTCAGGTCATCAGCGTCCAATTTAATTCAGGGCGTGTAACAGCCGACAAATTTTGCTCAGAGGCCTCTTTTTCCAGGCTTGAGGTTCTTTTTCATGCCGTACGACACGGGACCCACGGCTTTACTTCCCTTCCGAAGGAAGCCATACTTAGGACTTTTACCCCCCGAAAAAAATCCATCGATCCTGGCCGGGTTTGTACCCACGATATGGGGTTTAGAAGGCAAGTGTGGTTACCACTACACCATCAGACCGACTTAAAATTCTATAGTTGATGTTAATAGTGTCTTTGACGCTAGGTGGAACTCATTTGCTATGCGTAGGAGACATTTCTTTCGAGTTCTGCGCATTTCGTCATCAATGTAACGTAACACATGCGTTGACCTCATTTTGTATACGTGTTCTTGGGTATTTGTAAGGGTTAGGGTTCGGATTGAATGAATGCAGATTAGTTAGTTGAATTGTAAATTAAAGAGTCAGACAGTAAATTAATAATTTAGATAACTGTATATAAATATTTGCATATGTGCTAAGCGCTTGTGTGCAGCGTGTTGTGTACATAATGCATAAAATTGACTGAAAAATGCAAACTGTGCTGTAAAAACTATGGTATAAAGGAACAAATATAGTTTGTCATAAGTTTTGCAGGAATCCTAAACAAGCGGATACATGGATGTAAATAGACATACACAATTAATGCTTTAAATGCGTGCGTGTGTATTTGCACGACAGTTGCAATCTGAAAATGGTTTAAACCTGACGCTGTACTGTGAACCTAAAACTTATAGCTAACCAGGAAGCATTGTCAATATATTGATACTGGTATGTAATAGAGAAATTAAATGCATTAAACGAGAGGTTCGAAAACGTGTTTTGAAAACATTTTACTCTCCGGAAAAAAATGAGAGGTGGTACGTGCATGATGTTGAAACAAAAGAATTCGTTGATAATTCTCTTGCAGCAAAATGAAAGAACAAAGTTTATAGCTTATGTATGCAAAATAAAAGGCTTAAAAATTAAATGCTAAAAATTAAATCAAGAAATAAATCATTGTATCAAACTTATGCAGCTTAAAAAGGAGGAAAAGAAAATACCATCAAAATTCTGCGGTCACTAACTTGAAACAATTTTAATTTAATTTACATTGGTAAAAATTTCCCTTTAATGTTATTACCTCATGATATTACAAGGATAAAAATGTTACCGTCCGAGGATGCCAATGAGAGGATCTGGAGAACTGAGTAATGCAAACTTGGTAAGCCATTAGTCTTGGAACACTCCGTCTCTTTACTAAATCAAATAAACAATGCAATTTTCTATCGACGCGCATGCGCAAGGTTTATTCCTTTTCACATACAATCAGATACCAACTCTTCCAACAATGTTTTATAGGTACACATTATTGCCCTACTATTAATGAATAATTTTCATTACTGAACTCCCATATGCCGCAATATACTGCGGAAAATGTATCGTAGCACCTACCATGGGTTAGCTATATCATGACTGCACAGGTGTTCCGAAACATTCGCTTTGTTTAGATTTCTTTGAAGTACTGGGAGCAATAAACATTATTTGTGAATGACTGATATGTAAAATTAACTAATATTTTCTGTTCATAATTATTACAGCCCAGATTTTTATGTAATTAGCTAATTATTAATTGTAAATTGCGCATTTATTTGATTTTATAAAAGTCAATATTTAATTTTACTTCATATTTAGGTATTTATTTCTAAATTTGATATTATATAAAAACAGAGCTTTATTAATTACACTCTAAAATGAAAATGTCCTAAATGCAATCTCTTAAAACAAATCTATTTAATCTAAAAGTTTTGGAAAACATGGCTATTTTTTCCTCCGCAGAAATATGTTCTTTTTTTAATTTTAACAACCACTTAGGTAGACCGTATCGGCTACAGATAATTTATAATAGTATTTCATTTGAAATGCAATGCATTTTTAAAGTGAATATGAAGGAATTTATATATTGACTTTACCCCTAGCATGGACATTCGACCTGGACTTTTTTTCTCTGTTCGACCAGGTGTAAGGAAATTCGAAATGACAATGGAAGATGATAATTTCATCTCTGGCTGACAGATGGCGGGTGCGGCCTTGACGTCACAGCCGCAATGTTACAGCAGAAAAAGATTGAGTTTACCAGTGTTATACATAACATGGAATGGGACATACCATCAAATTTCTCCATAATTAAAACGTCAAATAGGCTGAAATGCATCTCAAACTGTTAGCATCCATGTGTCTTTTTCTAGCAGTGATTTCTGGGCCGAGAAACAAACTTATCTTGTCATTGTCCACATCGAATTCACAACAGTGACTAAGACCGTTCCATAATTAGGAACTCATAGATCAAAGTGCAATATCCAAGTATTATGAAGTGTTTGGGGAGAAGGGAGCATGATAAAACAACAGAAAAATGCAACTTGGGTAATAAAGAAAGCAAACAATAAGGTGTCGTATGCTATTGTTCAAAGAAAACAAATACCCCCTCTCTTGTATGTTCCTAAAGTACGAGAAGAACAAGCTCACGTCCCGCTCAAAATCGATTTTGTATACACTAGGGAAATCGGTTGATCTTCAGTGGACGCGCGAATTCCGGTAAGACTGATGAAGTTAAAGTTGCGCTTAAGAAGGCAATTGACCTTGCTCAGTCATGTTTATCACATAAAATGTTTTAGTTGATTTAAGATTTAAATGTTCACTGTTTACTGTAAGATAGACGTTGTGCGTTTATAATTCATAATTTAATTGGCATATTGCAAACTTTCTTGTGATTCGTTTGTCATTTCTTTTGTTATGTTATTTTGCAGTTCATTTAATGTTCGCAGATTTGACTTATAGGATATTTCAAAGTATATCAATCAAAATGATACTGGAGGAGTCTATGAAATATTAAAGGAAATAATTAGTAAACTTAAATTAATTAAAGAAAATGAACGTAATTTCACTTGAATCGGAATTGAGGTTAGACATTGAAGTGGATTCACTCCTATTACTATTATCATTTGTATTATAACTAATGTATCACTCATATTATTATTATTATTATTATTATTATTATTATTATTATTATAACTGATATATAATAATCTTTCACTAATTTATATAATATTTAATAATCATGAGTAATGTATTATTTGGTGATTTAATATTCTTGTTCATACGCTATATAACTGGAAATTCTTGTAAGAAGGAAAATTTGTGATTTGCCCACCGTAGAGCGGAAGCATTTCGTACAATAGCATCCTTTTGAAGGACGGAAGTAGCAAATCAGCACCATCTACGAATCAACATCAACAACCGTCGTCGCCCCCAAAACGTTACAATCTTAAAACAGAAGTCCGCGTTTTATACTGAAAACACTTGGGTATGGCGTATGTTTTACTAAAACTGACATTTATGCCTGCAGTGCTGAGAAAACTGATCTCTCATTCCCATATAATATTAATTTTATTCACACTTTGTATCATCTTTGAGTGTTGAACGCACGGCCTTGGCCTTGATCTTGGCCTTGACCGTGACCGTGACCCATTGCTTCCCGGTAGGCATGTCATAACAGGCGTAGTTACGGACGAAGGATGAAATGCAACCGTTGTTCGCTGCCTCCGGTACTCAAATTCATATAAACACTAATTGTTGCAGGGGTAAAGTTATGTGATAGTGACAAGCGTTGAAGCAGGTGGTGCGGTTCCGGAATAACGTGAAAGGATGACCGGAAATTGGGCGGTCATCAACAACCACTAGAGATAATAATGTAAGGTAAGAAACAATGAAATTCTTAAATACGGAGGGGGCCCATTATTTGAAGATATTGATAAATTATTTTTAAAAATATTAATATAGAAACGGAAGTAATAGAAATAAAACACAATCTCCGTATTTTAAAAAAAAAATAACCAGAGAATAATACAGGAATGTGTTTGGTAACTTCAAGCTAGAAGTTACAAACAAAAAGTATGCCTGTAGAAATCCCTAGCAAGAATAATTGAAGAACAGCACACGAATTTTAGCAGAGTAAATCTACGATAGATGCTATACTTAGAAAATTAACAAATAAAGCTACTGAATACCAGGAACTTATTAATCTATGATACATGGCATTTGATAGGATTAAAAAAAAAAAGGTAAAAATGTATTAAAAGAAAAAACTGTCAAAATTAACATACATAAAACTCAACATATATTAAACCACTGTACAAGAATGAAGGTTGATGGCGCTGTGACAGAAAAAAAAAGCCTATAGTAACAAAATTAAGCCTGGGCAATACTTCTAATCCTACCCAATTATAAATAAATAAATTACGAAAGTAAAAATTAAGTTAATAAATTATCCTCACTGTCTAATTCTTTTAGCGGGAAATAAGCATAAACATAAAAATACTGTTATATAAATTTGAAACAATGCCATCCGATTGATTATCATAATTTGGAGCAAAAAATAGTTACAAAACAATTTCTAAACAACCGTTAAGGTGCACATAAATTTACAGCATAATAAGTCCAGAACCCTGAAATTAGGCAAGATGCCTTTTCTATATGCGTTCACGCATTTAAGTGTCAGATAGAAATAAACATGTTTTCATACATTCGGGGTTGGTAGGGCCAATTTTTATTTAGTATTTTTTTTTTCTTTTCCCATTATGTATTTTGTAGCTAATTTTAAGGGTTAAAACTTTATTTTGCCTACTTTGAATATTTATAGATTTTTTCTGCGATTATTTATGCATTTTAAAAAGCACATAAAGAATTTCAGTATATCCAAACGAAACAAATTATAAAATTTAAATGGCATGTTCATCTCACAAAATTGTCTATTGAGAATCTTGTTATACATTTATTTCTTTTTCATCCTTCGGAAGGGAAGTAAAGCCGTGGGTCCCGTGTCGTACATTTGCGGCACGAAAAAGAACCTCAAGCCTGAAAGAGAGACCTCTGAGCAAAATTTGTCGGCCATTTCACGCCCTGAATTGAATGGGACGCTGATGACCTGAGATGTTACAGAGCGTCCTTAAATAAATCAATCAAAAAAAAAAAAATATATTTCTTTTCAGGTAGTCAAAATCTTTCTTCACAACCCCATTCACTAAAGCTTTTTAAATAGCAGAACCTTCATTAGTGCAAGAAACGCACTGTTACCTCTGCAAACGAATACAAGAAAATAGAGAGGATGAGGGAAGTACTGTAATTTTGAATCTTGTATCGATCTGCTCGAAACAATTCTAAGAAATTTGTGGTGGGAGTAACTTCTCAGCTGCTTAAGTGTAACAAATAATTGCAAGCGAGAAAGATGAGAGCGGTATAACTGTGCAATAAACCATCCCTACAATATATTTAGTACGGAAGTACGACAGACACTAACCTGATTCTTCTATAAAAGCTTAAACAGAAAATGAACTCGACCAGAAACCATTGCGCATCTTTTGCTCATTCGCTCATTCAAAATTACTTTACTTTGCCTTGAATATTTCCATGTTGTCCTGAAAGGCGAATGTTCCGTTGTAATTGGAATTAGTCCTTCAGAAATAGCTTGTTTTAAATATGTTTTATGATGAAAAATGTTCCCTCTGACAAAAATTCCAGCTGATTAGGGTTAGGCGGGGGTAAGTCATTTTTCCCAATGTGGCAGCTAATTATAAGATCGCTTTCTGGTTTCTAAAGGAGTATTGTTTGAAAATATGTGGTCACAAATTTTTGGGACCATTAGGCTTATAAAGTCGTATGTAAGCATATGTCATCGTTTACGCCCTGAAGACAAATAAGAACACAAAAATGGTCCTCAAAAACTTGTCCCTAATGTGCCAGTTCTCGTCATACATTTCAGAAACGTTACATAGTGCTGTTTAAAGAACTGGTAGGGCTTTTCAAAACAGCGAAGAAAATATTAACTAACGTCTTTTTAATTTGCAATTAGGAAAGTATGTAGAAGTAGTAGTAGTAGTAGTAGTAGTAGTAGTAGTAGTAGTGGTAGTAGTAGTAGTAGTAGTAGTAGTAATAGTAGTAGTAGTAGTAGTAGTAGTAGTAGTAGTAGAAGTAGTAGTAGTAGAAGTAGTGGTGGTAATAGTATTAATAGTGGTAGTAGTAGTAGCAGCAGCAATAGTAATAATAGTAGTAATAGTAGTAGTAGTAGTAATAATAGTAGTAACAATAGTAGTAATAGTAGTAGCAGCAATAATAGTAGTAGTAACAGTAGTAGTAATAGTAGTAGTATTAGTAATAATAGTAGTACTAATAATGGTAGTAGTACTAGTAATAGTAGTAGTAGTACTAGTAATAGTAGTAGTGGTGGTAGTAGTATTAGTAATATTAGTAATAGTAATAGTAGTAGTACTAGTAATAGTAGTAGTGTATTTATTTACAAAATATATTTGTTACAATTCTAATTCTTCCATGTCACGCGGGTCCTGGGACCGTACGTGCTTGCCCATTACACTAGGAAATACATGAAATTGCACAAACCAATATTTTACTTTTGATATACAACTAATATTTATAATTAAATAAATAGAAAATGAAAAAATATATAGTAGAAAAAAATTAAATGTCTATATACAATAAACAGAAAAGAAAAAATACAAAAGTAAATAACATTCATTCATTAATATATATGTGCAAATAATTATAAAAATTTTGTCACTTATGTTTTCCTACTCCCCTTCCAGGTAGTCTGCCTCTTCCAATCTGAGTTGTCTCACTTTGTTTAAAAATTAACCTACTCCCTCCTCCTCCTTCCCAGTCCAACACTGTCACCGACCTCTCCCTCCATTAACAAATGGGACCGGTAAGTATCTCTTTCTCCATTTGACCTTATGGCATAATCGCCTAACGCTCCTGATTATTAAAACTCTTACATTATCCCTATCGAAGAACGGACTCAAAGGCATAGTTATTGGGCGATACAAGCTTTAACGAGCGTTTTTATTGTGTTTAAACTTAAAAAGTATAATGAACTTTATTTAGCTGTACGCAAATCCTCTTCCATTGAAACTGGTTGAGCTCTTCTAAAAGTCTAACAAATCCCAAACTTTATTTCTCTCTTTCATTTTAAATCGCACGTAATAACTATTACAAGCGCTAAAAAAGAAAGAAAATCAGATTATTAATTTTTCTTTTTTAAATCATTCGATAACACTTCAGTTCTGTGTTATATATCGTCACAATTTAGTCACCCTCGGCGCTTAAAAATTCTCGCCAGCACTTGTTAGACTGCATAGAATGCCATAAAAAGTGTTTATTTTAAATATTACAGCAGGCTATAGAATGTAACCCCTTGCGAGTTGTTACACTCAACTTTTTATACATCTCCATCATTTCCAACACTACGATAAAAAATAAACAAAACGAGAGAAGAGCGTGTTCGCTTTATTTTATACCAGCTCTTGTTTTAACAACTAATGGAATATTAATAGGGAAAAAAACCAATCACTCTTCAATAAATCTACACCCTGGTTCTCGATAAACGGATTTACATTTTTTCCGACGTATTGACCTGGAACTTTGGCTGTTTTAAATTTATTTACAACAGATAAAAAAAACTGTTACCCAGTGCTCACAGTTGCCTGGGTATCGCAGTCTTAAATTTTTAATCATAAATCCAGATTTGAAACGCTGGCGTAACCTATTGCTCGTATAAATAAAACAGACAATGTTAGTTTTCAATGTACCCTTTGTCAAGGGGTAAATTATTTAGAATGTAGGAAAGTGTGCGGTTTCCAAATGCGAATAATTAAACAGGTCAATCTAACGCTCATAGCCCGGGGTAGTTTTTTTATTTACTCTGGGCGCGCATTAGCTCATAGAGGTATTGTGTTAATAAAAAGTAAATGCATTGACAAAGTTATATTGGCCAACCAAAGTTGGGTATAGCTGTGAGGTGAATAAAATGTCCTGTGCATCATTTCGAGATCAAATGGTTTCAATGCAGCTAGCATAAAAAAGCTGTAAAAATCTCCAAAGATTTTATCTTCCAAAATACTTGATGGAAAATACAATACAGAGCCCCCGAGAATGAATGGTGTGATTTCATTGTTTTCTGTGAGTTAATTAGTGCAGTGCACTGAAAGTGCTTTTGATTAATCCAGTAACTAAAACAGACTAAGGTGATGTGGTTTTATTTTCTGTCCATGTTTTCATCATCATAATAATCATTGTTAAATTCATAATTTTATTGTACCAAAATAAGCGTATTTAAAAATAAAACAATATTCTTAAGAAAATAAATCTGTCTCAAACAAGTAAATGTTTAATATAAAAGAAAATAACTGTGTGAGGGAGACAAACCAGTGATCCAGGTAAACGCCGATTCGGGCAGAAAACACTATATGGTAACTATCAGATAATGACAAACAGTTTCATACGACCGGCACAAAAAGGAACAAGAGAAGTGCCTAGAACATATACTGCAATCGGAGTCCACCAAGTCCATTGCATCCCATAGCCTACAGTTAGATTTTCCTAAGTCAATTGTGCATGACGTCATGCAGAAGAGATTAAAGTTTAGAGGCGCGATGCATGCAGATGTCATCTCTGGACCTGCAGAGCAACATTAAAAGTATGTGGGGTAAAGAGACCTATATCATGGAGTTAGGCATAAAACAGGGGTCGGGAATAGCATGGCTTAGACTGAGAGGCTGGAAGGCACGTAAGGTTGTTGACGAGGAAGGCAGAAAAATTTGTCCATTATGCTCGGAATCGAAAGACTGGGTGCTCATTTTGGCTAAATGAGCACAGACAAAAGATGCCAGGATAAAATTTCTCCCGGATTCATTTTTTTCTTTCAGTAGGGGGAGCTGACATGTTTGAACTTAATTGTAAATAGACAAAATTGGCTAAAATTGGTCATTTACTTAAATGAAATACATAATTTTTGGGAAAAGAAATTCCTATAACATTGTACATAAAGAATACGTAAAATGTATATGAATATTTCACTTATTGTATTGTTTCATGTGTGTGTGAGTGGTTCTTATAAATTTTTTCCCCAATTAATTTCAGAAATGAAGCATTTTACATAGAGATTGAACGGTCTTACGACCCATACGACGGTGATGTGCAATATATGTATTCCTAGTTTAACTGAAGCAATAAATACCACCACCACTGCCACCGCCGCGGCTGCTACCACCACCACCACCACCACCACCACCATTAACACTAAAGATTTAAGTTCCATCCCTATAAAATTCAACTCAACACATTCATGCAATCAAATGACAGGACAAGGTGATTAAGAATTGAACTCGCTATTACCAGGCTTGATGTACTGGAATTTGTAGAAAATATCCCCCCTTTTTGGATGATAGTTATATAAATAAGCCCAAATGCCAAAATTTGCGCTCGAAAAATCCGTGTGTAGCACATAACACGTTCAAAATTCTCTGCCTAACGTACAACAAGATTTATGATCCATTCTTTTTCCTTCAACTCCATTGCTTACATGGACTTTCTATAGAACTTTCTTTGTCCTCAATTCGAATAATTGGAAATGAACAATGCTGAGTTGCGAGACAGATTTCAATAATCTTTAATAATCAATCTTTATTGGGTTGGAACATAATTGAGGTGTTAATGAATTTTTTTTATTTTGTCAAGAGCTCAAAACCACAATGATAAATAATGCAAGAACAAGACCAGTTAGGTCTAGAGTGTTTCAAAAGCTTCATCTCCCTAAATTGACAGTGTGATTATAATTGATATTAATGTTTCATGAATATGTTATGATGTATGTACGTGAATGAATTGTATTGAACCTATGTATATTTAGGTCACGAATTTATTCTCATGCTTTGGCATGAAACACTTGAGCAGAGAACCTTTAGGCAGAGAGCTATTATTGTATGTTTTATGAGGGTATATATTTGTATGTAACAAGAATTGTCCGTCAGCCTTTAGGATTGACCGTATAGAAAAACCGACTTTAGAAAAAGCAGAAAGGGGTCACCAGAAAACAAAGTGCAGATGTAACAGAGTCATAAACTGACTTACGCAAGCTTGTAGAAATTACACCATTACTATAAAATCTTTGCCCCGGCTAGATACTCTGACCTTCCCGTTGTCACGAAACTCCAGTCATCGTGAGATATACTGTTTTAAAACAGCAGAAAATTGGCGCCCAAATCTGGGACTACACGGATTAATTATTCCTCCGCCATTCCACTTATTAAAAAAAAAAAAAAAAAGACAGCCGCAGAGTCTATGGGGGCCAAGCACACCATTTTTTGTGTTTACTGGTGTTGTTGGTGTTTTCTGAAGTTTAAAACTGGGCAATACTAC
The DNA here is from genome assembly GCA_030762175.1 of Metallyticus violacea. Taxonomy (NCBI): domain Eukaryota; kingdom Metazoa; phylum Arthropoda; class Insecta; order Mantodea; family Metallyticidae; genus Metallyticus; species Metallyticus violacea. The sequence continues at coordinate 66,335,108 of CM060837.1, forward strand.
AGAGATGTCCTAAAATCTCTGCAAGGCAATTTCACTCGCAAAACGCCAAATTTCCGTATAATAAGACGATGCTGTAGCACGATAATGCACGGTCGCACAAAGCAAATTTTGTTACTGAATATTTTCTCACTTGAGATCTAAGATGCTGACACAAGTCGTCCCTTCTGCATATACTGTGTATATATACATAAACGTTCAACTATTTTCTATACGCACTAAAATAAGTGATGAACTGTTTAGCAAACAACTTTCAGAATTATAAATATATGATTATGCCATCAGCATATTCAGACCTTGGAAAATTATATTTACTAAGTCCCTTTGTTTTACACAACACATCTTTCCTTCTTCATTCCATTTACATACATAAAAATGCCATCAACAAAATAATTTGTGACACCTTTTATACAATACTTTAATAATTAGTAATGTTAATGCAAGATTGATAAATTAATATTAAATAAGATAAATTTGCGGAAAAGAATGAAATGCGAGATTTTTAATTTCCTTTAAAGGTTGGGAAAGTTGGCAAGCCTATCAAATTCATTTGCCATTTATGTTTCTTTTAATGGTAGAAAAAGCGTTCATGGTCGTAAACTTCTGTTTTTGACACTAGTGCCAAGAAGTGCTGCCATTTTACGGTCTTCATAAATAATTGTTATGCATTCTTGTAGCTAAAAGAAGCATAAAAACAAAACGCAATAAAAATTTAGCACCGCGAAAGCTGTTAAGAAAAATGGGGCTTACCTTCAGTTAGAAGCCTGGTTATTTCAGCGCACAATCCAAACTTTCGATGTATTAATTTGGGTTATTTGATGTCTTTTCCACTTAAAGAAGCACAATGCATAATTTTAGAGTGTTTTAAAGAGTAATCAAGCAAATGCATGCTAGCATTATTTCACAAACTAGCAGTTGAAGTCATTAAACCCCATACACTTCGAGAACAAGTACATTTTTAAGTCTACAAAACTTAAAATGAACTGATATTTTTATTAACCTCACAGGTTCAATTCGGAAAAATTTACCAAAAAAATGACACCACAGTCCCTGAAGGACATTGAGACATCGAACCAAGAATTAAAAAAAAAAAAAGCACTTTGTTCGCCACATGGGAACGTAGCACCATTCTTGGAAAGACGCATGCGTCGCAAGTTCTGTTTTCTCAACGTCGTCGCGGGCTGTACGGACAGCGGCAGGCAACTGTTTCAAGGCGAAGCTAACCGGCATGGACTGACGGCAGTGCTGACTACTACTGATTTTGTGCGAGCAGGACGGAGGGTGTAATAGAATCGAGGTTAGGGCGTTTCGGGTAACTCCTTTTGGGAAGGAGTGGAAGAGTGCATTTTTTTTTTCTTTTTTGTGTGTTTCACTCTCGTCATCTTCCTTCCTTTAGGGTACATAATATAATCAGATTAAATTGTTAGAAGAATAGAATGGTTTTATAGCCGGACGGTGTTGTATTGATAACTTATTTGAAATTTTTTTAATAGTGTTTAATGCCCGTTTTTACTACTGAGACACCACAAGCGGTGGACACTGATAATACATGAAATGAAACGATAAATTTGGAAAGGATTTTTTTAAGGAAAGAAACGTTCCAGACCTAAGTTTAGGGTACCTTCCGGCATTTGCCATTTATGACTGAGGAAAACCTGAAAAAAAAACTCAGTCAGGGAAAAGGGTCCTGGTGGGAATCCAACCCCAAATCTCCTGCTAAAGAGTCCGCGCCTTAACGACCTCGACCACCCGTGGCGGTCATTATTTGCAATTAAACAACGAAAAAGAACCTCAAGCCTGAAAAAAGAGGCCTCTGAGCAAAATTTGTGGGCCGTTTCACGCCCTGAGTTGAATAGGATGCTAAAAGAGCGATCGTAAATAAACTAAATAAAAAAACACCGCTTGCATCAGAAATTTACCTACTTTCTTCTCCTACCTTGCTTCCGACACAGCCCAGCATGATTATCTCCCTCCTTTCGAGCTGGAATCCTTTTACATTAGGCTAGTATACGTGTGAATGATGCTTCCTCTTTATATATAGAGCAAATTCTTAACTCATTTTCGATTGTGAGTTTAATCATCCGCCATGACCATATACTAAGCCATACAATCCTCTGGCTAATAAGTCTCACTCCTTTTGGTGCATCTCCCCCCAAAAAATTAACCCCGGCTGTACCGCTAACAAAATCATCTCCCTGCTCTCTATCCATATCCCTCGAGCGGTTCTTAACCTTCCTCCATGCACTCTTTCTGTTTTACTTATCTGCTATAAAAATGGAACCCATACCTGTCATGTCCAGCCATTTCTTAATTTCGATATCCAACCTTAGGTGTTCATAGTAGCACAATGCCCTAATCAAATTTTGGTTCCCATGGATAATTCGCAGCCAATATTTCACTACTCAGATTTTACATTCTATGGTCTCACTGTAGGCCCCGAATTAACGCTCCTCCCCTACCGAAAATCCCTTTCAAAAACGTGATCTTATTAAATCTAAGTCCATACCAAAGTTTTTGCCCCATATGTCGTCGTAAACCTGACTAGCTCTTCACAGACGGTTTTAGTAAACTTGTAGGCATCTCTGGCTTCCAGAGTCTCGGCTGCTTTCACCCGCTCCAGTGAGTTTCGTCCACCTTATGTTCATCGTAAAACAGAAAAGGCTTACCGTTGTCTAGTTTCTGTCCGGCAAACGTTCTTGTCTCCCCCTACTACTAGCCGACCAGTTCTCGAATGCCATTTATTGCTTAAGTAAACTATGGTCCACTATTGCAGAAAATGGAGTGTGTCTGCCTTCATCAACGAAATTCCTGCTGCAACCCTGGCCTTTATTACAGTAGCAATTTGGATAAGGAAGTGCTTTCCTCAAGCATTCTACAAGAGGAGCATTGAAATTATTTATTAAAGTATAAAAAATAACTTCATATTTACTCTCTCTATGGGGAGACATTTTATGACTGTCTAAGTATTTTAAATGCTATTGTTGTTAAACTTATTAAATTTGGCTGTTGTGAAAGTCACGTTATGGACGCTGCTCCTAATTATTTTCATATTATTTATGGAATTCACTGACTTCCGCACCCTGGTATTGAAAATGAACGCTCATTTTTTGCATACCTTCAGACAAACCTCAACAAAGTCTGCGCGAAAAGTTGCAACATTTGTTCATAAATGTCCATAAACAACGACATAAATTTAGTCCAAGTGTTTTGGAAATGAGTCAGAGAGAGAGGGGGATGCGACACTCGTTGAACGCGATGTAAGAGACGGGAAACAAAACGGCAAAACGTGCTTTGCAAAACGCCTGATAAAAGTGTTCCCAAATTGCCCCAGTGGGAAAGTTTTTGGCGAAGATATTCTAGGACGATCGGGGAAGTTTCATTGGTGAACTAGTCAAACGCAAACATTCTGGAATTTTGACTCGCAAAGTTCTGTTCCTGCATGAAAACACTTGTTCGTATTCAAAACAAATTACTCAAGGTTTTTTTTTTTTTTTCAGAAAGTTTTGATATCGCCTTATTCACTCGATATTGCTCCAAGTGAATTTCATCTTTGCCTGCAAATAACAGTGATTTGAAAGTGACGATAAGTGAAATCCGAAGTGAACGAATAAGTGACTGTGAACCAGATAGTTAGAAATATTTAACTAAAGTAGACGATTCTGTGGAAAAGCACAATACGAGCTAAGGAGGGCAAAATGTATCACAAGTAATACCACAAGAAGGTCTGAGATTACCGATAAATTCGCGAACGCAGTGAGTGAATATATCTGGAAAGCTCAGCCCCTCAAGAGATATTTATTAGGACTATTTCACGAATAAAATAAAAATTTAAATATAATTCCAGTAAACTTGGTCCACAAAATTGTAATAATTGTATATTTGTATTTAACCTTTCCAAGTCACCTTGCGACAGGATAATATGAGAGGGATGCTTCTCCACATACCCCGTCCAATTTCATTTGGAGTAAGTGCTTCTTTTGTGCAGAACTTAATAACAGCTCGAAACTCCATTTTGAACATGTCCCAATCTTCTACACATAGCCTTATTTATGCAACACAGCGGAGCCGAAGTTACAGTTGCAATTATTTACTTAACAGATAAGGGTTTTGTGAAGGCAATAATCCTTATCGGCGAGGCCGGAAACTTATGGATCTACCCTTGTACCTTTATTTAACGCTAATCAGGTGCGATCATGTTGTTCTTATTATTACGAAAATTAAATACTTTTTTACCTCCATATGTTTTCAAAACACGTTCAGAGAGTCAATTATCCACCCGCTCCACCTAGCAAATAATGCAGTTTCCTCCTCCACGTACTGTCATTGCATCCCAATGATAATTCAACGTACACTTGATTTCACTTCCCCCTCCATCTCTCTCTTGTTAGCAGACAACTGCATCCAAAACAACAGTCTAGACGTTTGCTGGTGGAACAATTGAATTTCTCTTGTGTGGCATGTTACGAATGTTAATGTGATCTAGTCTTTTAGATATAAAAAATTATATTAACTGCAATTTTGTATAAAATATACTTTTTTACGAAAGATACATAAAATATTAATAATCATTTAGGTTTTATTATAATCTATCTAGCATATATCGAATATATGTTAATTATTTGTTTTGTTTCTTTTCAGCACTTTTAATACCTAACAAAATTGCTGACTTTGGATGCTTTGGGCGATGACTAGATTAGGACTGGGGACTAGCTACTAAAATACGAAACACTCCGGACAGTTTTTATTACTCTAATTCATAACTTTAGACAAATTCAATAAAAAAAATTGTTTCCTCTCACAGTTTTCCTAGTTAATTTGAACAAACCTAATACGAAAAAAGCTATCTTAACAGAATCTCTGTAAACATAAATTCCATTTAACAGCAACGATCAGTGGAATTTTTAAATGTTGCTTAAATACAATGCCATGGCAAAAGTCCTTACCTGCATGTGTTAAAAAGGTCGTTCTACTACTGACAAAATACGTTGGCAGGAAAATATGGAAATGTTTTTCAGATAATTCAATAACAATTAACAATAATATTTACTTTTAGTGCATTATAAATAGTGTATTTATTATGAATAATATTCTTATTAAGTATACTTAGTTCAGTAACTTTTATTACAAAAAATAGACACCTATGTATTATCCCACATTTTATTGAATCGTAATTTGGTCCACCCATTGTTATAGCTGTGAACGAGGGGTGTACTGCATTCCAACGGTTCCCAAACTGTGGGTCGGGACCCCTAGGGAGTTTTCTGGATATAGGAAAGAACTTTCCGCTTTCTTATTAAGAATGTTTAACTAACTGTTGCATTATGATTATTTTGACCAGTTTTACAGCAGAGCAAAATTTGCTATTGTGATGTAATAGATGTAACACTGTTGAAGCATGACGCGAACTTGCAAATTAATGGAGGGTTCGCCAATAATTTCATTCTTGGGAAGGGGGTTGTGCATGCAAGAAGGCTGGTGTGTTCTAACATGCCTTTCATTATAAAATTACTTTAATGTTGCTAATTTCTGCAATCTTTGTTTCAGAGAATGTAAATATGTTTGACGTTATTGGACTGGATTGATAGGACATTTTGGTACTTCATCCTTGCTCAAGGGCTGGTCATTTGTGTTTATTCCATCAGTGAGGGCACCTCCGGCAGCAAGAGATGAAATGAGGAAGACACCAGGCAACCAGGGGCTGTGAGGCACGAACGTATAGACAGTCACGCATGGTTGAGGTCGTTAAGGCGGGAGATCTAGGATTCGAATCCCGCCAGAATCGTCCTCCCTGACTGAGGTTTTTTCCAGGTTTTCCTCAGTCCTCATAAATAGCAAATGTCGGTGAGGTACCCTAAAATTAGGCCTGGAGCGTTTCTTTCCTTAAAAAACCCCTTTCCCAATATATCATTTCATTTCATGTATTATTAGTGTCCATCGCCTGTGGTGCCTCAGTAGTAAAAACGGGCATTAAACACCATTAAAAAAAATAAAAAAACCAACGTATAGAAAACTGCGACACCGGTGGAGCGCCCCTTTCCAAGGAGTTCGAACCCCTCAGAAGGGCCACTTTTATACCAGTCGCCTTCTCAACCTGCGACCAACAAATTTAATTTAATGGCACAATCATTAAGGCTCTTTCCATTTATCAATATGCTTGTGTCATCTGCAAATAGAACGCATTTCCTACATCTTGGATAGATAAGGAGAGGTCATTTATATATATCAGAAAAAGTAGAGGATCCAGAACAGATCCTTGAAGCTCTCCATGGTTAATCATTCCCCACTCTGATGCATTGTTTTTATTTTTGAAAGGACAATTTATCGCTGCTTTTTGTTTCCTTTTGTCAAGGTAGGATTTAAACCATTTTAAATGTTGGTTTTTTTATTCCATAGAAAGCTAATTTATCTATCAGAATTTCATGATTGACACAATGAAAAGCCTTTGCTAAGTCACAAAATATTCCTCCTGCATGTGCTCTTTCATTAAATGCAGTTAAAATTTCATTAGTTTTGAAGCATATTCATCTCATGGGCCATCACTGTCTGTTGTCGAACTGGATTCCGCCATATAACTACTGTTCTCACAGAGCGTGGGCGTCATGATCTCGAATAGCCATCAACGGTAACGGTTTCAGTGAAGCGCTGGCTGCCGCGGTACACATTCTACTGATTTTTCAGTATTTTTAAGCATTTGGAAAATCTTCCTTGGTGATTTTTGAACTCTATGAAGCTCTATCACAATATCTTCATTCCAACGTTGCACTTTTTCTGAACTCAACAATAAGGACCACAGGACCTGGCAGAAAAACTGTAATCCACTCCTTTCAAAATGTTCGTAACATTTATATCAAGACTAGGTAGACAGTGGTAAGGGAACGTCTGAGTGCCCGCCTCCCATGCCCCATTAAGCTTCTCCCCAAATTATCTTCACCATTCTGTTTACCTTACTTCAGTCCATATTAACACAAGATTTCTGCTCCGGAGAAAGTAAATTTGCTCTGTTACAAAATGACGTGTTTTATATTGGTCGTTAAATACACCATCGTACTACCGTGTGTGTTTTTTCCTTTCTCGTTCTTTGAAAAGCAGGTTTAAAAACTTCGCTAAAACAAACAGCCCTACATTTTCCCAAGAAAGCATATGGCTCTAAGTTAGATCTGACATTCTAAGGGAACTTGCGTATTTTACCCTTTTATACTTTAAACTTAGTAGCTTTCATGGCTTTTAAATAATTTTAAGGGGTGTAATATAATAAACTTTATCGCGATATTCTACCTTTCTACGTGGCTCGACCCTTTCTGGGTTTATCCACAGTCATCCATATTTCAGTGGAAGGAGGAGATTTTAGAAAGCGCTGGAAACTTGGTTGCCTTGGCAACCAGCCAGGGCTCTACATGCAATTGTCTACGAAAACACTGTGAACAGGTCCCATAATGCGCTCAAATTTACAACGGTATTTGTGATTTTTAGATGCGTTCAAAGGGAAACTTTAAAGAGTTGCTGCTTCAGTTCTGGATCTATAGATGGAGATACAAAACATGTGCTATGAAGGACTATTGAATAAATAAGATAACAATTACTGTAATTGCTTAACATTGTTATTAAAATAATATTCTATATAAATATAATCAATCAACACCATTGCGCCCGATACAGGTACTCGACAGCTAAGGCACGAACTGTGAATGGAAGGTCTGCGGTTTGAATCCCGTTAGGACGTCCTTCCTGACTGAGGTTTTCAGGTAAATGCCGGGTGAGTACATTAAATTTAGATCTGGAGCACTCCTTTCTCGAAATTCCTTTCCCAATTTATCATTTCATCGCATATATCATTTGTATGCGATACCAGAGCAGAAAAAATAACGTTAAGCATAATTTTTATAACCATCAGATTTGTTTACACTTCTCAAATTAATGGGAATAGAACTGTTTTTTCAAACGATAATAAAAGTTGCATCTTTTATGAACACGATCTCATATAGTCTTAATAAGTTACTCATTTCATCAAGTATTGAGTTCATATTTTGGCCATAGAACCACAGAAGATTTAAATTAGTGTTTTTTTTAGTAAAACAATAGATTTTTCTAATGTGGTATGAGCATAAATACTATACAGAGTTTCCATTTATATTTCTCACCTAAAATACCGTTTTTCTGATGCGTCAAATGGAAAATTGTTTCAAACAAAAGTTTCAACATTATATAAGAGTTATTGATGAATATATTTTTTGTTTAATTGATGTAGAATACACGGGATTGAATTTTATTTTTAAAGACACTATGCACATTTTATTTAATAATGCACTTGCCCTCTCCAACAGCTATTCAAAAATATATCACACTGTACCATTTTTGTCAAGAAAACAGTAGATGTGCAAACGGCAAGTGAGAAGCAGAACTGTGTAATGTCTAGGTTGTACAAATTACTTATCCAATGTACTGCTGTGGTACAGTTATGAGGTTTGTTTATAATTTCCGATTCATGTAAACACAGATGCCCTGAAAGAGAGATAGGGGGTAGATAACCTATCTCCCTCGCCCCTCAAATTGTCGTTGCTTTAGCCTACATCCCATTATACTATAGTCATTAATCAGAGTAAGTTAATACTGCATTGAGTTATTGTGACCACAATTTTTCTTACAAGAGGTACCCCATGAAGAGAGATTTTTGTTTTTTGATTTATTTACGGACGCTCTTTCACAGCTCAGGTCATCAGCGTCCCATTCAAACCAGGGCGTAAAACGGCCGACAAATTTGCTCAAAGACCTCTTCTTTCAGGCTTGGGGTTCTTTATCGTGCCATAAATGTACGACACGGAACCCTTACTTAGGATTTTTACGCCCGAAAAAAAATCCATCGATCCTGGCCGGGTTTAAACCCGCGATCTTGGGTTTAGAAGGCAAATATAGTTACCACTACACTACCAGGGCCGACATGAAGAGAGAGTAGAAATACTTTTGATCTATGAAGAATGTAAGTTGACAGACGATGATTTATTCCATATCATTATTGAAGGTGTTACATGACTTTAGGTAAACAAATGCACTGTAGTTTTATTAAATAAATGAACTCATGCATTTATCATTTTCATATCTATTATTTTTGATTAAAATTGTACAGTGTGATACATTTCTGAATAGCTCTTGGAGATAGGTGTATTCTTGAATAAAATGTACATTGTGCCATTTAAAAAAACGATGTTCTTTCCCATATCTTTGTAAAATGGAGATACAAGAAGTATATCTTTATCAAGAAAACCCCCATGACATTAAAAGTTTTTGTTTGAAACAAATTTTCATTTTATCATCAGAAAATAAATTATTTTGGATAAGATAAATGGATAACCAGTATATGCTCTACAGTGGTTGCTGCAACTATGATCCACAGACCACTGGAGCAAGGCCCTTCCAAGGAATCCATGAATCGATAGAGTACTGTTAATTTATTCATGAATATATTGGATACAAACAATGAATTGCGAGAAAACGAATGATAATACAAATATACAAATGTACTTATAGAGGAAAAGTAAACCAGATTCACATTGAAACCGGCTATTTGCTCTGGAAGGAGCTTTAAAATAGATTAAGCCGAAAACGTGGACCAAGCATAACAATCATGTGCACCGTCATGGTTTCCCCAGCAATAGAAAACATCTTTCAATTGGAGCTGGCCTGTCTCAGGTTTTCCCATACCATCAAAAGAAAGTCATTGATGCCTTTCTTAGCAATTTACTTGTGTGAAAGATCATTCTTTGCATTCATTCAACTGAAAACTAGTATAGTAATCATTTGGGAAAAAAATAGAATTAGAACTCAGAATACAAATTATTGCTACTAAGCGAGGTAGGGTAGGTCCATAAGTTTCCGGCCTAACCATTTCCTAGGTATGATAAAGACAAAAACTCTATTTCACTTTCCAATTAGTTACCCATTATTTCAATACACTTCTCACATCTTTGTATTAATATTTCAGTCCCCCCCCAAAAAAAATAATCAGAAGTCTTGTCTGCAAAATGGGCGTACAGTACCCATCACTTCTTCGTCACACTTAAATTTCCTTCCTCGAATTATATTATATATGACGCAAATTTAGAATTTCCAACTTCGATTTGTATTTTAGGGATTTCAGACAACGAAATCCCAAAATATTCAATCAATTCCATCATCTCCTTGGAAACATAACAGCCAGGAAAGTTTCTGCTGAAAGTTGCCTCTTCCTATAGAACATAATTTCTGCACCTTACACTACCTCTTCTCTACAGTAACGGAGAATTTAGATGTACAAAATGAACCTTTATTTATATATGCATTGTCGAAGTTGTCATACTTTGAAATAGTAAACACTCCGATTAAATATGGAGAATTTATCCTGCAAATGTCCTCCACTTTCCAAATGACATTCTTGCACTCTTTTGTCAAAATTGCAATTATATTTTCGCAGACTTGCCGTTCAATTGTTGTGATAGCATGTCGAATTTCTTATTTAAGTTCAGGATTGTTTGGTATGCGTTTGCTTGGACTTTACAAGCCTCGAAAATAAAAATCACACGGTATAAGATCGCATGACGTTGGTGGCCAATTGTAATCACTGTTGGGCGAAATCAGCCATCCATGAAATTCCTACTAAAACAGCTCAGTGGATTCGCGTGCCGCATGACACTTGGCGCCGTCCTGCTGAAACAACATCTCATCAGCATCAAAGGCAAAATCCATGACTTCCAGCTGATGCCACAAAAATGCTCTTAGCATCTCGCAATAACGCACACCATTGACAGTTACTGCATTTCCGGACTCGTTTTCGAGGAAGTATGGCCCTATAATTCCACCACACAAAAGTGCATACCACACAATCACTCGTTGGGTTTCCCGTGCCCCAAATGCGAGAGTTCTGCTTGTTTACCTACCCCTCCCAATGAAAACGCGCCTCGTCCCTAAAGATGATTCTTGCAGGAAAATCACATCCCTTGCAGATTCTCCAAAATCGAATCAACGAATGTTCTTCGCTTCACGTGGTCGTTCGTTTTAAGCGGTTGAATCAAAATCTTGTATGATGCATGTGCAGATCTTTCACCATAATCCGCTGTATGGTTCTCCTCGAAATGTCAAGAGACCTGCGGCAAATGACGCTCTTGAACTCTCAGCAACATTACCACTCACAGAGGCAATATTTTCGGCCAAGCGTCCTGTACGAGGACGCCCACTTCTGTTTTTTTTTTTTTTTTTTGTCCAAACTTAACATGTTTGTTCAAACTTTTAAACCAGTTTTTGTTTTCAGCTGTTCTGTTTGGCGCGTTTTTCTGCCCATATATGCCACGTACAAACAGCACAAACTCTCCATATTTGAAATATTTTTTCATGAGATGTAAATTATGGATGATTTCTTCGAACACTCCACTCAAATGGAGCATCCACATTTTTCATTTAGTTATGCGCTCTAGCATCGTGAATTTCTTTATTACCATTAACTCACTACTAACCGGAATGTGATTATTACAACATTAGCTTCAAAGAGTATTGCCAACAAAATAGAAAAAATGGCGCGCAATTGCTTCTCTATGCCACTTTTGAGACACCTTTACTTCTACCAGTTTATCATCCGTTAATAAGGAACCAAACCTTCTCCAGGAGATTTTCTTGTAAGTTCTTAGGATGGAGTTTTTCATTTTCTGACCTCTGCTCTCCTTTTCAAAGTATAATGGAAACTTCCCAAACAAACAAACTTGTTCTTACGTGCTAGGCTCGCTTTGTGTAAGTTAACTTTGCACCGCGTTTTTCTATCGAAAGTTTCCTTCTTTTATCCATTTCTACATTTGCACTGCACACACCAGAATGTAAGAGTGTTTTTACTGTTATGCTGGTGGGTTCAATATTTCATAGTGTTAGCCAGTATTGCGAGAAGCACGGTCGAACATAAGCACCTGAAGATGATTACAAGAGCGAGAAGGCTGTATAATTTGGAGAACAATGCAAGTGCAGCGGGGAGGAAAATATGCCAGTCCTTCGGTGCTGATACTGTGAATGAGCGGACGGTGCAAAGATAATTTGCGAAGTTTCAGGAAGGCAATTAAACCCTCGAGGATGCACCACAGGCAGGAAGACAAGTAACGAGGCTCTCTGAGCGGCTACTGAGGCGAACAAATTGTGAGAACGTGAGACAACATTTGAAACCACTCCGCTCTATCAGCTAGGAAAAAGATATAAACTTGGTTGAGTGGATTCCACACGAGTTGACAATGTCAATATCCGTATTGTTAACTGTGTTTTACATTGTTGTTACGTTTACATTGAAGCATCCCTTTCTTGATATGTTGCTAACACTCGATTAAAGTGGATTCTCAGCACTACAAGAACGTGTTTTCAACACTGGTTGACAGCCCATGAATCTATCCCAAACAATCGAAACCACCACTGCACCAAAAGAAGATTATGGTCTGTATAGCGGATTGTGTAGGATGAATTGTTACCAGCTGGTCAAACAATGAACTTCATTGTGCATTTTAACCTCTGGAAAGTGAAAACTGAAAACTGAGGAGCTTGCACTCGTGAAACGCTGAAGTAATTGCAAATCCACATACAACTGAATTGTCTTGTGAAACCATGCTTCTCCTTGATTTGTAGACTCTTGAGCACCCACCATATTCTGCACACATTGCATCATCAGATTATCTATCATATTTTCTTTTCTTTGGATCAATATGTTCAAAATATTGGGCATTTTTAATAGTGTATAACGCCCGTGTTTACTACTGAGGCACCACAGGCGATGGATACTGATGATACATGGAATAAAATTATCAATTGGGAAAGGAGTTTTGTAAGGAAGGAAACGCTCCAGGCCTAAATTTAGGGTACCTCCCCGGTATTTGCCATTTATGAGGAGTGAAGGGAAAAAACCTAGTCAGGAAGGACGATTCTCGTGAGATTCGAAGCCCTTACTTCCCGCTCACGATTCCGCGGCCATCCGTGGCGGTCATATGAAGGATGACAACGTGGGGAACTAGTACATGCATTGTAACACTGATTCTGTTAAACATTTGAAAAATGGCGGTTGGGATCGTTAGTGAGGAGAAGCAAATCTGCGCATGCGCAGTAGGATAACGATTGGTGACTTCCAAAGGTTTTCGATTGGAGTCGTAACTGGATCTTAAGGAGAGTGTACGTTACACTAACTGCTTCCGAGGTTTGTCACAAACTACCTCGGTATGACCATCTTGGTCGACGTCTGTCGTGAAAATGTAATTCCTAGTTATTAATAAAATGTCTTAAGAGAATTTGATAGTAATTATGTTTTCAGTATGCACCTCGGTTCTTTATTTTTCTGTTTTGATTTAATTCTGTATAGGGATAGGCAGGATGTTATTAGATAAGTGTTAGCTACGTCCATGTCCGACCCTATGATGATTAATGTATAAAATGATAGTTAATTAAGGAGACACTGCCAGAGGATCGTGACATTTGGTGGAAACGCCGGGTAGATTATGCGATATACTATGAGGGACGCTGCGGGTAGATTCCATGACATAATTGGTGGAGATGCTGTGCAGATTTCGTGAACTAACTGGTGGAGGAATTTATTGGTAATATATTTTGTGTATTTTTTTTTTCTTTCTTATTTGTAGGCTACACGTTCTAAATTCATTGACGTAGTGACGGACTGGGGTATGGCGTAGCTGACGCTAATTTAATTATTAGCTGCAGTTTTATCATCTCTTTTATAACAAAATGTTATGAATGTTGATATCTTTTCCCAGATCTTCTCTCGTTATGGAGAGAACGAGTCTCTTTCTTTCCAGGATTGGACACTCAAACAGGAAGTGCGAGGCTGGTTCCTCATCCTGTTTGTACATTCTGCACATCTTTATAGAGACCCACTTTGCATAGATGTTTTCTGAAGTGACCATGTTCACTAATTAACGCAATTATTTTCCTCGTTCCTCTTGTATCCAGTTGGAGAAGGGACGAGGAGAGATTCTTGCTAGGGCCTAGGATGAATTTCCTAGTTTGAATCTGTCCAGGTTAGGTTTGTCACCTTAGCTGATGCTTATCCCCAGTCCAATTTTTAACTGCGGTCTTAGCAGTATAAGTACTGAAACCGACCACGGGCTCAGGACCAAAAAAACGGTGTGTCAGCTCCCCTTTTGGCCAGCTAATCTGTCATTTCTTTCCCATAAATGCCCCTGATGCTCCGGAACCCACAGCAGTTGATCCTGTTGCAGGATGTCACAGAAAATAAGTCATTTTGACATTCCCATACCAGTCTGGACCGCACCTTGTTAGAGGAAAGTGCTTTTCGTGCACTTTCATTACCTGAGAGGATGAGAATTCGTTTACCCCGATAACCCTTCTCCAGTCCTCTATAGGCACCGTTCAGGATGGCACAAATCTCTGCCTGAAAAACTGTATAAGGTTTATCAAGGCTTGTACTGATATTAGTACTTTGAAATCTATCATATATTCCTGCACGCGACTGTAGTCCTTTGCGAAATCCATCAGTGTACCGTATAAGTTTATTAACTTCTTGTTTTAGAGTAGTTCCTTTGGATCCGATAGTAACCCTGAATTGAGGGAAATTACAGTATTGAGTATTCATTAGGTCTGACCTCATCTTCAGTTCTGGAATTTCCAGTAAATTTAGGATGGAAGTATTAACGGTTGCAGCAAAGCTACTTCTCAAATTTCCTGTGTGTACCAAACGATGAGCCGTGAGCCTAGTCTCCGATTGTAAATAAAAGGGAGAAAGTTAAAAAGTAAGAGACTTTTGACAAACAGTAAGAAACAAGTAGCAAAAAAGTGCATGAAGAAGCAGTAAAGTAGAACTGATTACTGCAAGATTCACTATAACATTTGATCCTTGTAAGCGATAACTATTTGGATATTTGCTGATGCTCACTTACGAGTATTAAAAAAAATATCTCTTCAAGTAAATTATTTTCACTCTTTTAGATATAGGTCTTTACGACATTTTAACGGAATTAGATTTTTAATTTTCCAATAATTTCAAGTACCATCATGGCACATGTCCACTTGAGTGGCCGGGGAATACTCGACAGTTTCATCTCCATTAGAGGTATTCCCTAGTGAAGTACTTAGCTTCGCTGTGTAAACATTTATAAGGACTCTAGTCTCGTGTTTCTCTCCTGCGACATGTTTTAATGAAAAATGGGATAAAAGGCTAGGGCATAAAGACCACCATCCCAGGTTAATACAAATACACTTGCTGCCCTGATGTTATGACCAATACTGTCGTAAAGAACACTTACGACTATACCCTGAATTGTTTTAAAGCGGGGGGGGGGGTCAAATGTTAGCCGCACATCTTCCTGAAATAACTACAGGATTCCCATTCCGCTACATAATCAGAAATGGAATTTGTCGACGGAAAGTGACAGCGTAAATACCTCGCCATTTACCGAGTGAAATTATGTCACGCGGTTCGAACTCATAGAGCGCATTTTTTATTCTTTCGTTATTTATTAGTAGCAAATAGTAATTAATAGTAGATGGTCCCTGAGTATTATAAACTGCCTTCCAAATATTTAGTTTCAGCGCCTTCACATATTTTCTTTTATGTACAGCAGTTATTTTATATGGATGAAAATGTAGCAGCTGAGTCGCATTCGACAGATGCACCAAGTTGCTGGGTTAATTATTTTAAAGACTTTTGATGAGAAGTTTCTAATCTATAGCCTTTTTCATCAAGTTTCTCCTGTCTCTTGAAACCGATTATTTTGGCCTCGGCATCTTGTCAATGTATTCTTTTTCTAGTATACAATATCATACACCATACTGCACACGCATGAATGAATGGTGTTTAATGCCCGTTTTTGTTACAGAGGTACCACAGGCGATGAACACTGATGATACATGAGATAAAGTGATAAATTGGGAATGCATTTTTTTAAAGGGAGGAAACGTTCCAAGCCTAAGTTTAGAGTACCTACCGGCATTTGCCATTTATGAGGACAGAGAAAAACCTGGAAAAAACCTCAGTCAGGGAGGACGGTCATTGCGGGATTCGAACCCCAGACTTCCCGCTCACGAGTCCGCGCCTTAACGACCTCGGCCACCCATGGCCCTGCACACGCCTCCCTACTGAAATCTAGCTGAAACATATGGCATCATAAATACGACTGAGCAAGTTCAATTGCCTGCATCAGAGAAAATTTAACTCCAGTCTTACCCGGAAGTGTGCATTCACCGAAGGTCAACCGGTTCTCACTAGTGCATACAAACTCCAATTCAGGTCATGATATTATCAATGATATAACTGTACGCTAGGATTGACTCCTTAAAGTTTTCAAACTTGTTCATAAATTGTAATAACTCAAGGATTTCAAACTCACAATTAAGACTGCAGATCTATACGCAATAAAAGAGGTGTGTGTACTTTGAAGGGAAAACGAACATTCAAATTCGATAAATATACTGGTACATAAATTTCGCGAAGTTGGCTTCAGCTAGTCAGGGCATAAGATTTAACACAAATTCTCCGTCAATTTAACGAAAAGGGAATGGACAGCTTCAAAGTTCAATTGGAATATAGTTTCAAACGTACGCTTTTCGTGGAAATGAAATAGTGTTCAGTCTCGATTTCTGAACACATCTCTCTAGCGGGAAAATGGAACTAATTTTTTTCTCTTGAACTGTATCATTTCTAAAATTTCAACTCTTCATATATTTTGTTTGCTTTACTTCTAGAAGCAGTCCACTGTCAAAAGTTCTCGCTTCGACAAAACCGTAAAATAAAAATGAAAAAAAATCATTGTTTAGTTCCTTAAAACTTCAGATTAATATTGTTAAAAAGGATGGTTTAAGGATTGTTATTCATTTAGTTTATTTACGGACGCTCTTTAACAGCTCAGGTCATCAGCGTCCCATTCAACTCAGGTCGTGAAACGGCCGACAAATTTTGCTCAGAGGCCTCTCTTTCAGGCTTGAGGTTCTTTATCGTGCCGTAAATGTACGACACGGGACCCACGGCTTTACTTCCCTTCCGAAGGAAGCCATACTTAGGGTTTTTACGCCCGAAAAAATGCATCGACCCTGGCCGGGTTTGAACCCGCGATCTTGGGTTTAGAAGGCAAGTATGGGTAACACTACACTACCAGGACCGATTTGTGTGGTTTAAGGAAAAGTACGACAATATGAAAATTGGAGAAAATAGGAAATGAAAAAATTAGAGAAGTGATGGAAGCCCATGAGACAGCATTAGATACAACTATAAATTGCTGCGGACATGTAGAGAGGAAGTCGGAGGAGAGGATGTACTAATCACCTCAGGGACGGCGGAAGAATGGAGGAGCAAGAAATACATGGTGGGTTTGAGCGGTGAGAGGAATGCAGAATCGCGGATTGGAAACGGGCCAATGGTGCAGTAGAACAGTTTGGCTTTTGGGAATAAGAAGCAACTGCTGAAATGCCTGAAGATGATTACATTTTACTGAAGTCATAAAATGATATTGTATTTAGGACAATAATAAGCACTAACGTATGTTTAAGATATATTGAAAATGATGCTCCTCAGCGGCAAAACATTGCTGGCACCTACGTAGGAAATTCCTGTATTTCATTTAACATTTATTTGGTAGGAACAGAGCAGTTAGGTACATGTATTTAAATGAAATGTAATCGTGTTTAAAAAAGAACTAAAATTAAGGAAAGGTAACAGATGGTTTATAAATGGACACTCAATATAGGTAGTGAAAGAATTTGATCATTTGGTAATGAGATTTACGAGTAAAGGAAGATGGAAGGTACAGTCTAAATGTGCACAAGTCAAAGGTAAATTAGCAGCGAAAGCTGGCAGAATAAGTTTATATAAAATTCCCACATTACCAACTATTGATCTGGTTTATTTATGGTCGCTCTTTAACATCTCAGGTTATCAGCGATTCATGCAATTTCTCTACCTGGAACACGACTGTCAGGATATTTTCTTGCGAATCGCCATATCACTTCTGCAAGAATTCGTTTTTACACATATATCGTACATGAAACTGCTTCAGGACTATATACAACCAAATAACAACAAATTGCACATAATTAAAAAACAATGGATGTATCGAGTAACACACGAACCTCTCAAACTACAAGCTGCTACCTGTATATGCATTTTAAACCCTTCTCCCATTTCAGCTGTACGTGGTCGCCGTCTTTGATCTGCCAGGGTATATCGTATTAGAATCATAATTAATTTTATATTAAATTGCCTTTCACACGACTTGCAATTATAATCTGACAAGGCGGGGTTCAAACTCTTGACTTAAACTCACTTCACAAATTAACAACATCGTTTAGACGTTTCAGTAGCACTAAAACTACCATCTCTGACATTTTACGATACTTTCAAGTACCTGCTCCCGTATCGTACGATTCTTCGTACTTAACAATGCCATTTTAGGTTAGCACCGCTTTCTTACTTTTATTACGAAGTAGCAAACATCAAATTGCCATGTTAAACTCCCAAAACAGCCATTAACCATTAACTACGCATTTAGCACCGCTCTGCAGATGTTCATGAATAATGTTAAGAAGCGCATCTGGTGCTGAGATTAATCGTTCCTCTTTAATGCTGATGAGGTTGCATGCTGGCGCATATCTTTAAAGATTCCCGAAGCACTCGTAAACTGGTGTTCCCTCCCGCAATCAATTCACCGCGCTTCTGGTTGCGTTGTTGTGAATGACATTCCGTCAATGCGAAGGCAGCTAAAATCTGCTGTCATTTGCTGGCTTTCAATATTAAACTTCAGAACTGCGCAGCATGCTGGACTGGAATAACAAATGAAGTGTATGTTTACATGGTTACAGCTCTATAAAATACAGGCAAAGTGCCTGGGCTGTTATGAAAACTTGTGGTTTGCAGATTAATGAGAATCATAAGTACAGTTTCTTTATGAGTAAAAAAATAGACAGTAGTAATATTACAAAAATTATTACATCTTTATGCATTATTCTGTCCTTGTCGTTATTAAAAGTCGGTGCCTAAATTAATAGAGGATCAGTGATTCAAGTATTAAGACTGACCAGGCAATTCGCCTATCACAAATTCCATTGAAAATATTTAGGAAATTTTGCAAAGACAAGTGTATGCTGATAATATTGCCACTAAATATAATTTCCTAAACTTGGCTTAGATTATTATAATAATTGTGTATTTATACTATTATTTCAATATTGTCTATTACTAGTAAATAAATAAAAATAATACCAACAGAGAAAATAAAATTTATGGTGTCTTAGGCAGGTATTGTTACATAAATTACAATATGGTTTCAAGCTGTTTGACTGAACACGCAAAAACAATTGTTTGAGTGAATACACAATTAGTTAAATTTACAATTAATAAACACACATAAAAGTGGTCAGTGATGCGTGCTCGGGAATTATATAGTGGAGGTATAAAGTTGGCTACACTGGACACAAGACAATTGCACGTCGCGTGATAAAGCGGATTTAATAATACTTTTCGATAATTTAATTGCGATATCGGACTGTGATTGGTCAAAATTAAAATTTTTGTTTCGTTTCATTGGCCAATTTTATGATGACGTCACATAAGTGAAATAGGAGTGACACTTACGAATTATTACAATAAAGCAAAAAATGCATATTCAGCGTGCAAAAATGATTAAAGCAATAATTAAAGTAAAAGCAATTTTACAAAAAATTTACAATCTTATCGTTTTACTTCTATAGAGGAATGTGTTTGAAATTGGTATATTCTTGTCCCTTCATCTCGCTAATACATTATCAACTGATGTTATGTAAATATATTGTCGTAATATGTTATTTAATCATCATGTCATACTAATGTTCATTTGCCTGGTTTTAGGGGCCCTCTTGGCATTATGGATGTGCACTAGTCCTCTCTGGTTAATAAATATTTCATTTACTCTACCAGACTCTGAGCTAGTTTAGTGGGACACGTTCCATTTGGTAAAAAAATCTGCAAATAAAATACAGAAATAAAAATAGCTCAGTATCATTATGAATTTTGTTCCACACTTGATTTTGGTTATGATACTTTAATAAATAAATGTTATTGTTGGTCCCAAATTTTTACCAATAATACTAACAGGAAGCCCTGGGCCAATTCCTTATCAGGTCAAGCTATTTGGGCAAGGTTATTATGGAATCTTTCCTTGTGCTGAGAAGGTGAATTGCAGATAGCTTTAAGACACCAAGGACTCCGAGCTCCTTCCTGAGATCACGTTTAGGTACCCATAGGTACCTATAGACCCCCACTAATGACTATAATTACATCACTTTCACTAATTTCTCCACGGGGACAAAGTAACGGCTTCCTATGGGCATCACTTCAATACCGCCCTCGTGGACTGGCATTGAACAAAAAGTATTTCCAGTATTACCATATTAGTTTTGTACTGATACCATTGAATGGCGGTACTCCCATTATCGTAAAACCCTCTAAAAGTGTCTTGTGTGTCATTTCCAATGCAGCTTCATATCGGCAGTGCCTATGAACTGGAGAGATGTAAACGAGTTAATCGTGTGCAGATGTCAGCGGCGATTGTGCGACCCTGGCAGGTAGTTCCAACGTCCACATGCTAACGTGCCGCGACATCATGTTGGTAAATGTATTTCCGTACCTCCTCATCTGCGAGCTGTGGCATTTCCAGCACACCAAGGCACATGTATTCATGATTGTGTCTTCCGCGAAGAAGTATGGGTGGGACATAGGTTTCGATAACCGTTTGAGGGATTCATGTTGGATGTTGCATTCATTGGCTTGCCGGATAAATGAAATACCCGCCCATTTTCATTATGGTTATTAAATTCTTACAAAATGCCAATCTCTTCTTTGGATTGTCAGTTTGCAGTTTGTACGGATACAGCTGCAGTCGTTTCTCCTCGCTATGGTAAATGAATTTCTCAACAAGGCCTCCGAAACAATTTCCTAGGGCTCCGAATAAAAACTTCACACACGCTGTCGGGCGTTTCTATGGTAACACTTTGGCTCTCAAAGCAACTTTTTCTAATTCCAGATGCATCATCTTTCGCGAAATTGTTTGTATCTTCGCACTGTAGACGCAAGAGGACCACAATGTCTAAATGACTGTCGGAGAGCGCGCTGAACAGCTACAATTCTGTTACTTAGCCTATATTCCAATATGTTGTTTGCGCTAGAGGGCAATCGCACTTGTACTCCCATTGTTATCATTATTATTATTATTATTATTATTATTATTATTATTATTATTATTATTATTAAAGATCATGAATTTCTGTTCGGTGATAGTGAAAGTAAGGTCATATCAAATCGTTCAAAAATGTATGACAGCCGCTAAGGTTCTTATACATTTAAAGAGAAATTTTCAAAATTGTCAAATATAATTGTTATAAAAAGCGACACGTAAGGTAAACAGAATTTATACTTTCTACATTTAGGGAAGGAACTATAGACGTATTCAATAAGAACAGAGTATTAGCTATATTGGGATGTTCCGGGAGGAGAGATACTTTTGCTACTTACTTACGGCTGGGCATTTGTGCCCATGTTCCCAATGAGCACCTCAAGAGGGAAGAGATGGGTTGAGGGGGGGGGGCACCGGGAGGTAACGTAGAGAGAGCCCCCAACATTTTTTTTTCATATGAGACACCCCGATACCGATGGAGCCCCTCCCCCAAGGGATTAGAGCCGCTTAGAAGGTCTGTTTGCATATCAGACACCGGGGCAGAAACCTTCACAAACACAAGCCATCATCACACAGAGGCATATTGCCTTACACTTTTGACCTTATAACAGAACCAACGGAATAACATGAAAGGAAATGGAAGGGCGGAAAATTCGTGGATGTAACTATCCATCCCAACATCCCCTAAGTTACCAGAGAAAACGGGAAGGTGGGGGGGGGGGTCCGAGGTCAAAATGGCCCAGTAATTAGTTACCTCAGTATCACGTTTTGAGTGGATAGAATAAAGCACATTGCCCAAATTTCATTAACCTCCTATTTACTTCGAGTTCCTTTGGTCGAATTCCTAAGATACTGAGTAATTAAGAGTTTTCAACAAGACGGGAGCTATCAATAGGGGTATAGATTTAACATTGAAAATAGAGTGATATAAAACACTCGTATCTACATTATAGAATTTCAAATAACAGACATATTTGATTGTTTTTATTAATTAATTCCATTTTGTATAGTATATTTTTAAATTTATATAGGTGCCATTAACGCAAAGCACGTTAATAAAGGTAATACATATGAACCATACCGGCATAATTATTTGGGAGTTTTAATGATTCCCTCCATTTGACCTGTATGCATTTTTGAAAACATATCAGGAACAATTAATTGTGGAGTAACACGTCCTATCCTGCAATTTATCGGTGCAGGGCGTTTATCGCGCTCTATCATATCCTGTATTTTTCTACATAAAAATAATATTTAAATAAATATTTCAGATAGGAAGAAATATCGCGTTGGCAGAAGATCCTCAATAACGAATGAAAACTATATTTAATACTAAATTCCAATGGACGCGTTCATCTATATGAACTCATATCTTGCCTTCTTCTACTAGAATGATATTTCGCATTTAATACTAAAGATAATCATTTGTTTAGGATATGACACTTTGGAGTGTCTGGTTTGAAACTTACGTTTTTTGGTCCCTTTACATTTTTATAACGGAAAAAAATACTGTCCTTTTAGAACAACATAGTTGCTATTCGCCTAAATCTTCAATCGAATCGCACAGTAGATTGTGAACATTTGGACGCCCTGTAGATAAGTGCACTGTAATGAATGTTGTACTGAAAAATCGGTTCATGGACTTCCAGCTGTCCTCGTAGGTGTTAATTTATTTTTTGTGTCGAACTAACAGGCCTGTTGTTCGTAACACAGAATTAGATTACAATCGATAGAGCACAGCGATTCGGGTGGCAACGGCCGGGAAATTTATCACTCTGATTGAAACTCTGCGTTGAAGGAAGTGACGGGAAAATTGCAAAATAAACCCCTCTGCATCTCATGAAAGAATTAAACATCCATGAATAAACGAGAACTTACGATTAGGGGACCTTGCCAACCTCTGAGTTGAAAATACAGCTAATATAATGTGCTGTATGTTGTCTCAGATGTGGTTGGGCCAAAAACGCTTTCAAGTGTGCCAGTTGGGTTCTGATGCACAGTTCGCAAAAGGGGTGGGTAGAGTTAGTTCATTAAAAAGTATTTTGATAGAAACAATGGCAAGAAAAGCGAGAGATTCCAACTGCGCTTTGTAACCGGAGAAGCTTGCAGCTTAAATCGGCGAAAATGACATGACATACAAAACAGCACCACAACATATTAGCACTTAGTTACGTCACATTAATTTTTAAATTAAAGTTTTATATTCAGACAATCTCATTGTAGAATAATATTGTACGTACAACAAAAGTCGGTCCTGGTGGTGTAGCGGTAACCATACTTGCCTTCTAAACCCAAGATCGCGGGTTCGATCCCGGCCAGGATCGATGGATTTTTTCGGGCATAAAAATCCTAAGTATGGGGCTTCCTTCGGAAGGGAAGTAAAGCCGTGGGTCCCGTGTCGTACATTTACAACACAATAAAGAATCTCAAGCCTGAAAAGAGAGGCATCTGAGCAAAATTTGTCGGCCGTTTCAAGCCCTGAATTGAATGGGACGCTGATTACCTGAGATGTTAAACAGCGTCCGTAAATAAAACAAATCAACATAAAATTACTACAAAAACTTTATGAATAAACGGAGGTTTAAAAAATAGTCGTATATTGAACAGAGAAGTTTCGTCCGTCATATCGAAGTACACCTGGTTTGCCTATAATACTGCCACATCTGGAATAATTCCGGAGCACTCATGCGATTGTTTTCCGACACTAGCTAGCGGAAGAAAACAACAGGAGGTCTGGATGGTGGTTATTCACAAGCGGGACTTTAAGGTGGATGATAGTAATGCATTTTTCGATCTCGAAAGCTTCGTGATAGGTGACCGGCGGAATACCGACATGAATTTTTTAAATAATGTTTAACGCCCGTTTTTACTACTGAGGCATCACAGGCTGTGGACACTGATGATACATGAGATGAAGTGAAAATTGGGGAAGGATTTGTTTTTAAAGGAAGGAAGCGTTTAGGGTACATCCCTGGCATTTGCCATTTAGGAGGACTGAGGAAATCCAGGAAAAAGCCTCAGTTAGGGAGGCCAGTCCTGGTGGGAATCGAACCGCAGACCTCCCGCTCACGAGCCCGCGCCTTAACGACCTCGGCCATCCGTGGCGATATGCCAGCACGCTTATCACATTCCCCCTGCAATACTTTTCTCTATCAATGAAGTCATAAGAGGAGATGGAGGAAGCAGACCCTAAACTGAGAAAATTCCTTGATGGAAAGAAATGCTAGACCTATGAAGAGCTTAAATCAATAATTGAGGAATATTTTGCAAGCTTGGAGAAATTTGACTTTCGTGATGGGATAAAGAATATAGAGCATTGCTGGGCAAAGTGCATTAGTGACAAAGAGACTGAGGAAAAATAGGAGAAATTCCAAAAAGCTACGCTGTCATTGAGAGAACTTTTCAAATGACGTCGTAGGTAGGAGCATGTGATCAGCATAACGGCATTCCGCCGGTCGCCAAGCATGCAGCTTTCGAGATCGAAAGACGCAAATTCTCCATCAAGCAGCTCTCCAATTGTCCTCACGAGGCTGGGTGAAATCCGTTCCACACCTTCCTAACTTAAAAAAATTCTAAGTATTACCTACATTCGAACCCTGGACCTAAAGCTAACCACTAGGCTATTAATTTAATTACAGATAATATTCAATTTTAAGAATGTATTCAAACTATTTTAGGTATATAAAAAGAAAATTGCGTACAACTTCAATAACTAACATTTAAAACAATTGTTCTTGCAAACTTCATGATCACATTTTTAAATTAATTTTAGTTACTAGTCAAAGTATCTAATGTTACTTATCTCTAAATTATATATTTTAAGTTGCATGTTAGCATCTCACAAACTTTAAATCGTAACTTTGCGTACAATAATGATAGAAAAATTTCTAACTGTAATCCAATACTATAAAAGAATGAGATTATTCAGCTGCACAAGATTTGCAGCGCAGAAATACTGAGGCCTTTGTGTGTTAAAACGTAGCTAGTGACCTTGGAATCAATTTGTTCTTCTGTTATTATTTACCACTGTGAGTAGCATTCCTGAAAGCTTCCTGATTCTATTAGAGTGTGGTGATCTTTGATGCAAATCCCAAACATGTTCAATTGGATTTGGATTTGGAAGGCGAGGTGGAAATGGAAGATAATTGATTTGTGAGTCTTCCAGGGCTTCCATGCAGATCGATGGTGGAGGTGTGAAATTCTCTTGACAGTTGGGTAATACCTATCTGAAATGTGCTCTATGACACGCGTTTGAGTGTTAGTGGTCCGCTGATTACATAAAATTGACTTCACACTGTTGTTCGCCCACTGTTCCCGAATATATTGTGGCAAAATGCCATTACTAGCAGTCCAGTATGTTCACCGATGTTGGCGATATTTGCGGCGTGTTTGATCTCAGTGGTGAACCTGACATTCTCCCCAATTTGTTGGGTCGCTGGATTATATCTGGGGAGCCGTGCTGGATATGAGAAAAGTACTTTTATTTAAGAACTTACCCATTTTCACATCCGTTCTTATTAAGAATGTTTAACCACTGTTGAATTATGATTATTTTGATCAGTTAGACAGCAGCGCAACAATGACTACTGTGATTGAATAGATGCCACACTGTTGAAGCGTGCTTGCGAACTTGCGAATTAATTATTATTAAGCAGCGAAGTGAATGGAAGAATCGTCAATAATTTCATTCTCGAAAAAGTGATCGTGCATGCAAGACGTTTGGAAAGCGCTATGCTAGAGAGTATTTGCTTCATTTCTCTCATTGCCGAATGCTAATATTTATATTCCAACATTGTAATGGTCTATCTTTAAAAAGTTTGAATTTTTGATCTGGTCAAAGTTTTTTAAAATATTATCTCAAATGTTTTCAAATAAAGATAAGAGCAGAATTGTTAATTATCAACTTATTGAAATTGATAAGAGCAGAAATTTTAATCTCCGTAACTCCTCGGCAGTCTAGTGCAAAGATATTTTATCTAGTTACGAGAGAAAGTAAAAAAAATATTCCCATTTTGTTTTTACAGTTAAAGTAGGGGTTGAAAAGTACGTCATATCTATACAGTCTCGTTCCTTTTCATGCATTAGGTCCAGCAACCCAAAAGTTTGCGTATTCCGTATAAGAAGAGCGTTTTTAGTTGATCGAGGAACTATTTATGTACTTTTTCCCTCATTTCTTCGTCCATAGAAAACCGATGGCTCCGAAAAGCATCTTTGAGCGGTTCATACAAATTACAGTTGAAAGGGGTGCGATATGGGCTGTACGCAGGGTGTGCCGGCATCTCAAAACTCAAAAGGTTAATAACTTTTAACAGTCTGGCGGGCCGAGTGTGGCGTTCCATTATCACACAACAACAAAATACTTTCCTCGACAATAGGCCTCGGCGTTTGTTGAGAATTGCTAGCTTCATATTGTTGGCCAGCAAATCACTGTATCTTGCAATGTTGACCGTACACCACTTTTCCATGTAGTTTTCAGTATAAGCCCTTTTGTATCCCAAAAAGAAGTTAGCAGTGGATGTCTTCAGATGTGTACATTTTATACTCTGGCGTTT
The DNA here is from genome assembly GCA_030762175.1 of Metallyticus violacea. Taxonomy (NCBI): domain Eukaryota; kingdom Metazoa; phylum Arthropoda; class Insecta; order Mantodea; family Metallyticidae; genus Metallyticus; species Metallyticus violacea. Next base: position 66,361,815 of record CM060837.1, read on the forward strand.
GGATTCTGGTTCATAGTGACGGAACTACATTTAATCCCCTCTTGATTATTCTGCACAGTCTGTTCCTTCATTGTTGTAGCAGTCCAGTAAGCGTTGGCAGATCTCTATACGTTTGGGCTTGTTTTCTGCACCCATCTCGCAGACTTTAAGGAAATCGAGCTCAGGGATGCTTCAATGGGCAGAATCCGCAGAGAACACGCTACCTCATCGATGTCTACTCGCGGGTTCTCCTCTAGCTTGCTGAATCCTGCCGCCAATAGTGGAGGTTGACGAGCGGGCTTCCTGTTTCCTCTTCATACAACGCACTTGTCTGATGACTTTCAAACGTCTTGATCCACTCAGACAAATTTCTACACCGTAGAGCACTTCCCCGATTATGTTGAAAGCCTCCGAGGAGTTTCAGCCCCTGACACACTTTCCGATCAGAAAAATCGGATCATCGCTCTTTATTCCTCCTTTGTGCACATGCTAGTAGAGCGGTTTACACTGTCGCAGCAGCAAGGAAAAGGACGCGGTCAAAATCAAACTTCGATCACGTGACCGCAGCAGTACTAACGCTAAGCATGCAAGCGCAGAAAGCGTTGTCACAAACCTAATGACAAAGTGCGGATGGTTGTTTACTTTCAAAAGTAAAAAGTATGGGTGAAACCGAACAACAGGGGCAAACTTCAGAAAGAATCTCCTGACGGAAACGAACAACAAGGTCAATATGTACATAAACTTTTTAATCAAAATAGTGATATCGATGTTAAAAAACAACAGAATGTATGCCCAATGTATAACAGTAATTCTTGCAACGTCACAGATGTTCCAAGTGCAGTCGCATAATGAATTGCAACATCCATTCCAGTGCTCCCTCTTGTATGTGAAGAGTAGCAAGGCTTCATTGACTCGTTGTTCAAGTGTCTGTAGATTAGGCACGAGGTTAGCACATACGATGCCTCTCGGGTCCTCTATCGATCCATATCCAGTAGCTCTAATTAGTGTTTCTGTTCATTTTCGGACATTGGTTGATATGGATGGTTTTGTTCCGGAATCACCTCCTGAGCTCTGTCCGCATTTTATTGATAGTGTTTTACTGCTGAGGCATCACAGGAGGTAGACACTGATGATACATGAGACGAAATTTGGGGGAAAAAATTAAAGAAAGGAAACGTCCCAGGCCTAAGTTTAGGGTACCTCCCTGACATTTGTCATTTATAAGGACTAATAAAAACCTGAAAAAAACCTCAGTCAGAGAGGGCGGTACTGAAGAAAATTGAACCCTAGACCTCCCGCTCATGAATCCACGCATTAACGATCTCGGCCGCCCATGGTGGTAAGAAAAAATTATTAGCAGCAACAAAAAATACACGTACGTAAAGAAAATTGTAAAAGATATTAAGGTAAATGTGTATCGTATTATACAAGATTGCTTGTGTATTTAGTTTATTAAAAGGCCCCCAATATATTTTGACTGTTTTAGACAAACATTTCAAACTAAATAATATATTTTGTATTAAACATAGCCTTCTTCTTCTCTCACGGATTAGAAATATCCCGTTACGGTGTTACATTTTCTCTCTAATGTCTTCCTATCCATTTTTATTCCAGTATTTGTTTTTGGTGTTCTATTTTCTGCCATCTTTAGATGGGATATCCATTTTTTCTCTGTAATTTATCCATTATTCCCTTCTATGTATCCATCTTGTTTAGTGCAGCCTTTTACTGCAAGTAAAAATCGTATTTCTGTTGAATATATAAAGCCTGTTTATTTGTTATTGTTAAATATTCGCCAAAGAGTAATACTAAAATTGAATGTTAAAATAATATACTTTTGGGCTTTGAGACTGTGGTCTAATGGTCATAAAATGTTTCTTCATGTACTGTTGCGGACATCAGATGCAGATATTATCTGCTTGTTTGAGAGAATCAATTATATAGATAGCTACAACATTTTCCTCGCCATAAAGCCATTATACCAGGTCCTCAAAGCTTGGAAACTGTATTTTAATATTCAGAGCTGCGGTCGCGAAAGCCTATGTGCATATTTAATACTAGAGTTCCCATTTCAGCACAAAAATTCAGTCGGGGTTCTTTCCTAGTTTTTTTTTATTTTTAATGTTCTTCGTATAGTCTCGTTTATTGCTTGGCATTTTTTGTATTTACATCCTGATTATTTCATATGTCACATCACATCCTTAATTATTTATAATGTGTTACCTATTGTTGATTTTGTTTAATCGCGGATGCTCTTTAACATCTCAGGTCATCAGCGTCCCATTCAATTCAGGACGTGAAACGGCCAATAAATTTTGCTCAGAGGCCTCTTCTTTCAGGCTTGAGGTTTTTTTACGTGTCGTAAATCTACGAGATGGGATTCATGGTTTTACTTCCCTTCTGAAGGAAGCCATACTTAGGATTTTTACCCCCGAAAAAAGTCATCGAACCTGCCGGGATTGAACCCCCGATCTTGGGCTTAAGAAGTAAGTATGGTTACCCCTTCACCACCAGGACCGACTTGTCTGTTTTAATGTGGATGTGTCGGTCCTGGTGTTCTAGTGATAACCATTCTCGCCTCGTAGACCCAAGACCGCGGGTGCCATCCCTGCTAGGGTCGATGGATTTTTTGGGTGTAAAACGTCTAAGTATGGCTTATTTTGGAAGATAAGTAAAGCCGCGGGTCCCATGTGATAGATTTACGGCACGTAAAAACCTCAAACCTATAAAAATAGGCCTCTGAGCAAAATTTATGGGTCGTTTCACGCTCTGAATTGAATGGACCGCCGATGATCTGAAATGTTAAAGAGCGTCCGTAAATAAACCAAATCAACAATTGTTCTAGTGTTGTCTATTACACTTTTCGCCCTAATAGGATGATTTCCATGGAATGTATTTGTTTTTGTCTTTGATCTTGATGTGTTTTTATGTTATAGTGTATACAAATCTAACTCAATTCGAATATTCCTTTTTCTGTAGCCTTTCTTCCCTGTCAAATATAACAATGTCATTAGATAAAACCAATAAATTTCAAAATCTCTTTCTATATTTGCTCTTTTAGAAAGTGTGTCTTCCGTTCCTGAAGAATTTCGTCTATATATAAAATAAACAACCCCAAAATCAAAAGTAGTCCTTCAAAGTGGGTTATGTACCAGGCTGATAACTGATGGTGTACAAACAACACTACTCAAGTCACTTAAACATACTCACCATCGCTATCAAGTCAACATGATAAAAGACTAAGAATTCATTGTGATAGAATTGCTTAGAACAGAAAGAAAAAAATAAACTTTCAGAATAGTTTCCAGATCTGCTGATTTGGAATTGCTAACTGATCATATAGGTATGAGAATATGGTGGCTACACTAGGGAATCCATAATTTTTTTCATATGTATGCGGTTTTGCATCATCATGCAAAAGGATAACATCTACTGCGATTCACGGATAATGCAGGCGCCTTAGTTTTCAGCTTTTACACTTTCCCCTGTTCTTGTAAGATGAGCAACTTGAATTGAGATCTGCACCTCAATATAACAACATTTTTACATTTATCTTTATAAGTTTATAGGTTTTAGATGTTTTTTGTTATTAAGTACCGAAAAAAAACAGAAAAGGTAAGGAAAATGTAAATTCCGCTTTATGTCAGGAGTCATTAATATAGTTTACTCTGAATCTTCTTCTATAAAATAAAATTTTCTTCTATAAAAAAACATATATAAGATTAAATAATTACTTATCAGTGTTAAATAAAGTGAATTCCATAGTTTTCTGTAAATTTTAGGTCATGAAAATCCAATCCCTAATGTTTTACTTAGACAAAGATCAGAGCTAACCTCAGTCTTGATAATCTCTCTATCTCCTTGCGCATTTTCTCCTCTATCTGAACAGAAAATAAAGTTGGAGGTATTAAATTTTTCGTAATTTCTGCTGTCATGGATTTCAGAAACGTTTCTCTTTATCTTTATCAATTCTTAATGCTCACTGCTTTCCCTCGCAGTACTAATTCCCGACACTCTGTAGACGAGAAGTTAAAATCAGGTACGAAGAGATTTCTGACTGGCGAGAATTCTCTTCAGCGTTTCTGATGGACCTAAATTTCACGCCAGAGTAGTTTAGCGAAAGCAACGGAAGGTCGGCCCTGGAAATTGGAGGTGACGGCTTGTAACAGCTTGGGATGGGGACAAAAAACGACCTGCAACTATTTGCTCCTACACTGCGTTCCAATTTATTGAAAACTGTTCGATATTTAGTGGCGAGCAAAAGACAAAATAGGAAAAAATGTAAGTGTGTAGGCGCTGAATTATTGAGGATGGCAAAAGACAGTGGAATAGCGAGTTGCGTCCAAATTTATATTACAACTTATGAACAGAGGAGATATATAAAATATATTCAAAGATTATTACAAGCATACCTAAACACAATTAATGAATCCAAATTAAGCAAATAAAAATGTGATTTCGAAAAGGACGCTTATGTTCAGGTGCTATAGAGCAACTAACACAGAACGGAAAGCATATAATCTACTTACATGTATTTTAATATTTGATTTCGAAAAATTCTTTGATAGGGTGTTATGAACTAGTTGACAATTACGACAAAAAGAGGCATTCCTGAACACTTGATACGATATATTAAAAGCCTTTGCATAATATTACCACTGACATAGCAGGAATACTCGGCAGAAATACAGTATACAGTAACCAAGGGGTTAAAGAGGGATGTTCCCTTGTATCCTGTCCTTTTTAATATTTACATTGATGATGCCATTCAGCAATGGTAAGATAGTTCAACTAAACGTTTTAAAGTATAAAGAGTTATTTTTAAACACTTTAATTTTCAGACAATTAGATTTGTGTGGGGAGATCGAAAACCAACAGCAATAGCAGTCAATAAATTAAATGAAACCGTTGCCAAATATAATATGAAAATTAACAAAAAATGCATTTTTGGGAAAGCAATACTTAAGATACCAATTTTTTATTAATAAGCCGATTATAGATCAGGTTAATAACTTGAATTATTAACAGTTGACAGTAACGTATGAAATCTATTTAAAATTCATCTTACTGCCGAACAGCGAAGCATTTGGCTTGAACAAGTTCTTTCAGTGAATTGAAATAAAATTCAATGATGTAAGCACTCACCTATGAAACACGTTAACACAAAATTGGCGGGAATATTTCGCGCCGTTGTTCATGGATAGCGTCATTTGGTGTCGTGTATAAAAGGGCTAGATTTTGCCCAAAAGGCGGTAGTCTCAGAATTTTCCAGGTCCAGATACGTGTGACTACCGTCGCCCGGAGATCAGCAGAAAAGCGACCTAAGTACCAAGTACCAGTTCCGGTGACAACGAAGCTTGAGCGCGAGTCACAACGTTAATTGCCGCTATAACATTGAGCTGCATTAAGAATTCAATTAAATTAACAATTTACCCGCACTCAGCACCATTTGGTCAACGCAATAAACGTACATGTGTGCAAAGTTTACCTTGCTGTGGTTCGACGAGAGACGTGAGTTAGCCTGAATATTCATGTTAGGAGAATACATTATATCAGCAAAGTAAATAACGAAGCGTTATTTGTATCACCTTCGGAGTCCCATTTCACTCAGGCCCGGCTGGAACATAGCCGCCAAAATCCAGCGAAACGCCTCGAGAGAGTCTCATCGAAGAAGAGTCTGCAGCAGCCGTGGCGAAACCTGCGACCGACAGGCATAAACTATTCACCGCAGCACCCATATAGCCCTATTTCCATCCCCCGACCAATATCCCTATTTCAAATTATATCCATTTTTCCCATGTCAAACATTGTGGAATTAGCAATTAACAAGATAACATTGTCATAGAAACGAGTACTAAGAAACTAAGCAATATAATACGTCATATGTACTTCATCAGAACATCACATTTTGCAAATGCTTAATACTTTTTAATAATATTTCAATGCTAAATTTGTATAAAACGTTGTATGCAACACGTGTGTAATCTTCATTCTAAATATTTCTCGTGTCACAGTTACGAAAAGTATATATTAGCCTACATAAATAACTATTACTTCACCTCAATTTTCAATGTAATTCTTACCTTTTCAGTTTATTGGAGTTAGAGTCCGATATTTTTTGTGTAGAATATAGGCGCTCTTAAATAATAACAGCATATGAAATATTTTCAGATATATTTTAGTTACAGATATAAATAACATAACTGACTTTTTAAATAATCATCCTACACTTCTAATAACATTGATTATTGAGATTTGAACATTTTCTGGACTTAAGAAAATGTCCGAAGGAAGCCATACTTATGATTTTACGCCCGAAAAAATACATCGATCCTGACCGGTGTGAACTCACGGTCTTGGGTTTAAGAGGCAAGTATGATTACCACTACACCACTAGAACTGACTAAGAAATTTGTGATAAGGAGGGAAGGGAAGGAATGGCATGCTTAAATGTGCCTAAGTGGGATAAGAAATTGATATATTAAGGGGAAATGCCCATGTGTGAGGAAGGAGATAATACTTGACATTAACTTTTGGAATGCAAAGAAACGAAAATTGAAGTGAATAGTTTCTTTTACGAAAGTGGAAAAACCTACCTAGTGAAATGAGATGCAAAGGGATTATAAATTTAAGAGCATATAAAAATATTAAAGAATTTGGAAAATATATCGGTAATATAATGAATATAGAAGATGGGTAATACAAGGAGAATAAAAATGTTGATAATGGCACAATTTAGGGTTGGATTTATACCCTATTATAAACTTAATTATAATGGGGTAAGAAATAAATGCAACTCCGTGCTTTGAGAGTAAAAAATTGGAAATATAAATGATGGTAATAGTAATAAGTTTACATACATTTGAGTCATATGTAAATTTAATTGTAATCTTGCTTTTAAAATAAAATGCATTCATGTAGCTTATTTAAATATTATCCCTTGTAAGTCTGATGTAACCTAATAGATAGATGGCCAGATTCTTTATAATTAATTGCAAGGTCTTTGATTCAAAACGTTTAATATTAATCATTTTCTAATTTATGCTGATGTTCAACTTTCAGTTCATGTTATACCAAGACTTGCTATGCTGCATCTTGTGATCAAGGTTTTATAATGCTTCTAATAAATTTTATTTAAAGGGTATTCCTGATGTATGTCAAGCTATTCTTTTTCATATTAGTAAGTAAGTAAGTAGTAAGTCACCTTTCCAGGGTATCTCAGGGTTTAATTTCAGTACGCCCCATATAATGAAACTTGTGAACATAACTTTATGTTTATACAGAAGGTGTCAAAAATGTATACACATTTCAAGCAAAGAAAAAACTGTGTTAACATAACAAAAGTGAAGTCACACAAGCAGAAAATGATGAGCACTAATCACCTTAAACTTTTACAGTTGCAACAGTTGCTCAAAATGGCCATCATCGACGTCGATGCACTTCTGAGTACGTTGAACTACTGATTGAGCAACGTTTGCGAACGTGTCCTTAGCGATTGCAGCACATGCCGTTTCAATTTCTTCCCGAACTGCTGCCATTGTAGCTGGTTTTCTACGGTATACAACATCCTTAAGAGTTCCCCATAGGTAGAAGTCCAACGGAGTTAGATCCGGAGAACGCGGTGGAAACTCAATCGCACCTCTTCATCCTATCCAGTGCCTTGGATAGTGCCTTCGATCCAGTGCGCGGGGCTTGTTACTGTACGAGGTCTCCCAGATCTGCCCTTTGAACATCGCATGCGGTACCATGAGTCTCAAATTATTCTCGAATGCGTGCAATTGTTACTCACGTTGGCGGTTCTGTTCTGCACACACATCTCCATTGTCTTTGAACTTCAACAGCATTCTCGGTTTTCCAATATTACTTCAAAATTTCTTTCTGCTGTTCAAACGATAATCTTGGCTCCATTTTGTTGTAACAACGCTAGCACAAAGTAATGTGAGTCACATCTGTTTACAGAATATCATACTGCACATTAATGTTGCTTTTGGGTAGGATTTGAAATATATTAAATAGATATCTACTATGAAAGCATACATTTTGGCAGTCTTGATATATATAGAAAGTGCAACAACTGTAACAAGTAATAAAACAGAGATTTCACGGCGTAACAAGCGACAAAAATGAGTGCACGACAAGAAACCGTACAATTTTGTTTTGGGCTGTTAGCAACCGTGCAAATACCTACGAATGTCCGCAAATCGAAC
>CM060837.1:66375000-66415000 GCA_030762175.1 Metallyticus violacea
ATCTGAATACAGAGAGTGCCAAAAAATGTACAAACACTTCAAGCAAAGAAAAAAAAAAAAAACTGTTAACATAATAAAACTAAACTCACACAACAGTAAATGATGAGCACTAACCATCTTAGACTTTTACAATTACAACAGTTGCTCAAAATGTCCACTATCGGCGTCGATACACTTCTGTGTACGTTGAACTACTGATTGAGCAACGTTTGCGAAAGTGTCCTCAGCGATTGCAGCACGTGCCGTTTCAATTTCTTCACGAAGTGTTGCCAGTGTAACTGGTTTTCTATGGTATACAACATCATAAAGAGTTCCCCATAGGTAGAAGTTCAACGGAGTTAGATCCGGAAACTCAATCGGACCTCTTCGTTCTATCCAGTGCCTTGGATAGTGCCTTGGATGCATTGCGCGGGGCTTGTTGCTGTGCAAGGTCTCCAGATCTGCCCTTGTAAACATCACATACGGTACCATGAGTCTGAAATTTGTCTCTAATGCGTACAATTGTTACTCGCGTTGGCGGTTCTGTTCTGTACACACGTCTCCATTGCCTTTAAACTTCAACAACATTCTCGGTTTTCCAATATTACTTCAAAATTTCTTTCCGTTGTTCAAACGATAATCTTGACTCCATTTTGTTGTAGCAACGCTAACGTAACGCAGTGTGAGTCACATCTGTTTATAGAACATCATACGATAATCTTGGCTTCATTTGTTCATTGTTGATTTACCCGTCACGTAGCAACGCTATCATAATGTATGTGAGTCACATCTGTATACAGACATCATACTACATATTACTGTTGTTTTTCAGTCCAATTTTGGAATATATTAAATAGATATCTATTGTGAATGTGTGTATACATTTGTTTTGGCACCCTCGGTATAAGTAGTAGAATAAGAAGTATTTTATTGCAAAATATCAAGGTAAACAATTACTACTGAAAAGAAGGGAGAGAAAGGGAGTGAGAGAAAAGTGACCAAAACAATGGTTGAATAGAAGGAAAGAGACAATAGTTGAGATAGAGGAATATCATACTTAATTTAGTATGGCATTCTGCATGTGTTTGTAGAGTAAAAAGTTCAGTTAATAGTTAATAATTTGAATTTTCAATGTGAAACAAATTAATTGAAAAACAATAAAATCATCAAAAAAAGATTATAAAAGTATCTAATAATTTGAGCTAGAGACTTGCAGATGTTGAGAAAGTTTAAAAAAATAGAATATGTTAAATTTCAATGTGAGTTACAAAAATAAAATTATCTCAAGTAATAGCACAAGTGGGTCACAGGTTATCAATAAATCCACAAACGTTGTGAGTGAATTTGTCTGGAAAGCTCAGATCCTCGAGTCATATTTATTGGGGCTGTTTAAGGAATAAAATAATATTTTAAATATAATTTCGTAAACTTGGATTACAAAATTGTAATAATTGTACTTTTATGAATACTTAACCTTTTCAAACCATCTTGCAACAGACGAATGTCGATTCATTAACGCCAATAGGGAAGATTCAAATACTAGTTTAAGACTATTTCATGAACAGAATAGAAATAAAAGTAACATATATTTGAAATTCCCCCACAGAATATTAAAAAAAAATATAAAATATTGTACTTGTTTATGAAACAGATGTAAATCGATTATTACACTCCAAACGACTGAGATAACATTTGACCATTCAGAACAACGTATTTATTAAAATTTATGGTTTCTTAGGCAGGTGTTGTTACATAATTTACAAAATGATTTCAGGCTGTTTGAGTAAATACACTTTAAGTTAACGTGATAGCAAAAGTGGTCAGTGATGTGTGCTCCGTAATTACAGTGTATGTAGCTTTGCTACCCTGACCAGAAACAAATGCACTTCGCGCGGTAAAGGAGTTTGATAAAATTATGCGATAATTTTACTGAAATATCGGTCAAAATTCAAATTTTGTTTCATTTCATTGATCGATTTTATACTGACATCACGTAAGCGAAATGTAATAAATGTATAACAACCTTGAAATAGATCTAAATACAAATTCTCCTAGAGTACATAGAATTCAGACGTATGTAGCTTAGGGAGCCATTGTCGCAAACCAGAAGTTAATAGTCACAAATCGACAGCAAATAAAAGATACAAGGATAAAAGAAAATATATGTGATAAATTATTAAGTAACGTAAAGTAAAGCTCACTTTAGGTCCACGTTTGTTATTTTGTTATGGTTTTTTTTTTGTTTTGTTTTGTTTTGTTTTTTTTAACGCACATATACAGCCACGGTAAGTTGATGGTATTAATTTCCTCGGTATGATAAAAAAAAAAGAATTTGATGTAGAAAACGGATGAAAGTAAAGAAAAAGCAGTGAATTTGATAAGTGTGGCAGAGGTCAGGGGTTGAACTTTTGACCTGCGCTGTACTCAAATGTTAGTTGTTGGCACGCCAAGTTCACATGCCCGGAAAGAGGCACACACAACTCGTCTGTCTTGATCAGAACAAAACTCCGGCAACAGATGTTATGCTCCTTTCTGAAGTAAGTTTCATTAACTGGGACGTTCTTTAGATTACATCACTCTGCAGTTTCCTCCAGCTGGAGAGGAGGCATGCAATCCCGTGCTTACTTATCTCGTGTAGGGAGTGTCACTTCCGTGCTACACGCGTGTGCTGACCAGCTCGTATTTCACTTTTAGTAATCACATTTTCCGATAGTGTGTTGCACGAGTATGCTAATCAGGCTATCAAAATATGAAACGGTACTAAGTAAATGCGCCGAGAACGGAAAATGAAACATACAGTCAACCATCGCCTACATAATAGTTTTAACAGTGACACCCTAAACCACATAAAACCGAGATGAAGAAAGAGAACTACCTGTAAAACAAATTCAAACCACACAAGTTATTTAATAATATCGAAATAGTTATAAATCTTATCCGCTCATGAGGTGTTTTACGTCTTGGCTACTAAGCGTGCAACAGCCGGCTGCGTCCGAACTTCAATTCCGCACCTCAGGTTCAGTTTATCAACTACAAGATATTAAATTAGATATTTCACTATAAAATATAACAAACATACATTGAGCAGTAAAGTAAAAAATAGGATAATATTAAACCAAGAAAGTAAATAAAAAAGAAAAAGAAGTTTTAAAAAATACAAATATATACAAAGAAAAATACGAAGAAAGAAGTTATGTTAGGAATGACACATTCAATCAGTTTCCCTTATTCCCCTACCCGATTATCAGCCTTTTCAGACTTGAACTGTCTCACTTTCATTAGAAATTGACTTACTTTCTCCTCTCCTTCCCGTGCCAGTAGAGCCCAACATGACCATCTCCCTCTGCTCTATCTCCAACGTGTGATAGATACTTTTCCCTCAATTCTTCCGTACCTTTACATTCAGTCAGTATATGTGTCCATGATTAACCCTACTCAGATGGTGCGAATTCTCCGCTTATAGTCATCAGTGATCTTAATTATCCGCCATGCTCCTAGTTTGAGCCACGCGAGTCCCTATCCATGTCATCTCCTCTCCCCCATCTCTAGCTGTTCATGGTAGCATAAGGTCCTAATTAAAGTTTGGTTTCCATGAAAAATTCGCGGTCAATACTTCACTACTTACACTCTCTGATCTCGCTGTAGGTCCGGAATCCCCTCTTAATTCCGCAATTCGTAAATTCCTGTTAGAAAATACGCCCTCACTTAATCTGGGTTCGCAGTTTGTTCCCATCCTCAAATCTCTGTCCCACATGTCATTGTAGATCTTATTAGTGCCCCATAGACGTATTGATTTTAAAGATGGAAAGAATTGTGCAGCGCATGTGGCAGAGCACATTTATAGCAGATATGACATATCCTGTCATATATTAATCCGACTAATTGAGGCCAATGCATATTTGGATTGCACAACTTTCAGATGAACTGAAAAATAATTTATTTAAAGCACCATTGCTCAGAAATAACTTGAGCTGGTTTCAGATATGTAAAGAGTGAAAAAACTACATGCTTTGTCTCAGGTCAGTACATCGCAGTTGACTCATTATCTAAGCTTACTAGCAACTTTATGGTACTGTCATGGATCATGGGCTTCGAGGGCGTGAAATGTGGGATTCGATTCTCCCTGGAGTTTGCTCCCAGACTGAGATTTGTTCCAACTCAGTCTTCATAAATGCCAAATCCTAAAAGGTATCATAAAGCTACACCTGGAACGTTTACTTTCTTCAAAACAAAATATTTCCCAATTTATCATTTCATCTCAAGCATTATCAATGTCGACCGTTTGTGGTGCCTCAGCAGTAAAAACGGACGGTAAACAATATTTAAAAATGTATTTGTATTACTTCCTATAAAGTTTAAGTGCATGTCAATGATTAAAGATGCTGAGGAAACGAAAAACACACCTCATGTACAATTAAGGAAAAACTTGAAATGCTGAAACTTTTTGATAAGGATTAAGAGAAAATTGGTTTTGGAAAAGGTAAGTACTACAGTCGAGCAGTTCTGCAGATATCCTTGAAACTCTCTGAGTTTTACATTCGTTTTAAAACTCCGGAGCAGACAGATATCAACAAAGTCCTTACTGTGAGGAAGCAAATGAAAATGGCATGCGAGTCGACTGCAGGTGACGACAAAAGCCACCAAGTCATACAGATGAAGAAATTGTGGTTAAGCAAGAGGTAAAAAAGGATGACACAGATGTCCAATTCAGGTGTCATGGCCATCTTTGAAGTTGACTTATGCTGCTGCTAGGCTGACTTGATGTATCAGGTACCCATTATTGCGTCAAAAGAAAAAAAATTAATGCACTGATTTACTACATGGAGAATAAAATACAAATAATCTTTATTTTGAAATGTTCTATCATTTAACTTTTTTTCCTACTATGTTTTAAAACTTCAATTCGGATTAACGGATTTTTTGCATTACCTAGATTTGAATTAAAGCGAATCCACTGTACTTACTTACAAAATTAAATTACATTCATATCTGGTGGTATTGTTGTCAATATAGTAATGTTCTTGAGGATATTTATTTCATATTTGTTGTACCATAAAGGCTTTGTTCTTTCTACTGTAGAAATAGAGAGCAATCAGTGATGTTTTCCCCTTGGTAAGAAACGAGTCTCTTAAAATGATTTGTGTTGCTGTATGATAGGTTTATTTTATAAATTTGCTTCCTGTTAATCACCTAGACCCTGCTGGCCAGCTAGCCGGCTAACGAGCTGCCCATAGGCAGAACACACCAGGGGGGATTTGATCGTACGGTATTACAAGTCTTTCATGGTTTTATCGCCCGTTTCACGAAAGCTGACGGTCGGCAGTCAGAGCGGTAACCCCTGTCGAAGCAGATGAAATATAACACATGCATCATAAGTGGAGCTGTTGAAAAATCTGTCCTACTGTATCCATAAATTTCCGGCACCCTTTCAGAAATCTGTCATTCACACACGTTAATTTATCTTCAAAATTTGAGTAAATTTAAAGTTTAAAGCATACAAGGTCACTGTTATCCACGAATTGCAGGCAGGTGGTCCTGATATTTGGATACATTTCTGTAACTGGATGTTACGGAATGTTAATTTTCACGAGTAATATCAAAAAGTATCTGAAATTACCGATACACTTTCGAAGGTGATGAGCGCAAGTAACCGTCACGCCGCTCCATTCTCCTTGCCCTGGCACTTTCGATCCAGTGACAGAACCAACAGAATGAAATTATATTAAATGAGAGAGTGGAAAAGTCACGGAAAGGAAAGATCCATCTAAGCGACCACGAAAGTAAAAAAACTACCTTAGGTTTGGATGGCCGGCTCGAATAGATAAGAGCCCGGGGCTTTAGCGCTACCGCCTGAGCTCGATTGTTAATAAATTAGTACGGCAGTTAGTTTCAATCACAAACTCCCACCATGACCCCCTGCAGCTGAATAAATACTTAACACTGGATTAATAAACATAATAATTCATTGCATATTTTGGCAAAGTTAAATTCCCTGTCTCATTCACACAAGTCACGGAACATTGGCGTTTATGGGGGCTATGTAGAATTGATCGTGTAAATGGACTGTTGTGGAGTGTTGAAAACGGTATGTGGTAGATAATAATAATTATAATGGTTATAGCGATGAGGTAAGGATAATAACAACAGCAATGGAGCATAAACATGAAATGCAACAAAAATAAAATGAAGGGGGGGAAAAAGTAAGAAGTTAAAAGAATTGTGAAATAAATTAATTTTGGTTATGTAAACGAGTATAAATCAACAAGAGAAAAGTATAAAACGACTAAAATAACACAGACAGTAAAAGAAGGAGGAAGAAACCAATCTAAAACAAATTATTTAACATAAAGCAATCGAAATCGCTATGACTTTCAGAAAAAAGATTTATAGGAATCTTATTATATACTTTATTCTTCTAAATACTAAATAAAGGAAAACCTTAATTCTCATAGTCGTGAATCGCAACATGGAATGTCTCTCATTTCAGTTACTCGATTTCTAAACTTCATTCATTCTAATATTCTAATATTTTCATTAATCGAGGGACTTTGTCTTTTTTACAATAAATTGAGTTGGGGTTTGTCTCTATCTACCTATAGGTGCTGAAGTTCGCTCTATTTTTTTTAAACATAAACTTTCAGTAAAACGTTTGAATAGTTCTGCTTGATTTCGAAATGAAAAAATAAGAACGGTTTTTTTACGTCCTATATGGCTTTAAAGTAAGATATAATTTTTCCTCCTCAAATATAGTACACACTGTATTATATGGAATGTATGACAAATCAATATACATTTAAACGGATTTTATTTAATTTGTAGAGCAATAAAAGTATGTTTCTCGGTCCCATCAGTTACGGTCCTGCTCAGACTGTTCGCTTCTTCACTGCACACAATATCTCTATGTCCTGGCACTCACATTAATACATTAACGCACTTTATTGTATTCAGCCAGGTAGGCAGTTCCAAACTAGCTTTAAGGCGATAATGTTTTAAATCAACTGCTTGACTACCAGAGGGTATACAATGAGTATTTCTGAACCATTTTCTATTATTCTCGGACAGCACACGCCTTCCGTTTATGAGCCCACATGTATTGGTTTGTCACGTTTATGATCATAGCAACCAGTGCTAACAGAGATTAGAGATAGCTTCCATCTTTTGCGTGGATGGACAGCAAATGTCAAATCTATGTGATGCAGATTGGAGCAGAGAGAGACAGGAATATTCTCGTGGGAAGCTACACTTTGAGAAGCAGGAGAGTACGCATTTCAATATTTAACCGGAACATAAGTTATGAAGATAGCCCGTGATCCGTTCTTTGCATTACCTCTGATGTACATGCTGGGCTACTGCTCTGGGAATTACTCCATTCAACAAAGTGGATCTTGTGAATAATATCTCTGCGGGGGCTTCTACCTCTCAAGGGATCTTTAACATGCTACCTAAATCTACTTGAAGCACTACCAGTGGCTTTATTTACCTTCTAGCAAAACACATGATTTAATCTTCCTGTCTCTACCCCCACAACCGAAAAAATAAATTACCTGCACAAAAATTCATCCAGCAACACTTGAAGCTTTCTGGAATATAGAGGACAAACTCTGGCTTTTGACTCAGAAGAACTCTATTAATACTTGCTAGTGTATTTTACATCAAGGAATTAAACGTATCGAGCGTATACAGTGCATTCAATTTAAAACAGCACCGCACATTGACCAGTACAGGGTTACACAAATGATTATAGCGGTTGTAGACTTATATTTTTTTTTTCTCTCTGCGATATACAATATAAATTAAATCATAAACTAAATTGAAGAACAACTGTGAAAGTTACCGTAACACAAATTACACGTATTCAATGTGGGATCCATTTGTGACACGGCATACCTCCAGCCGTTAGTTCATTTCTTGTCATACTGTTAGCATGTCTGGCGTAACTGCTGTAATAATCCTCCGTCTCAACTCAGGTAGGTCTGCGGTGGCACGTATACTGGATCTTTTATGTAGGGAGTCAGATCGGGGCCCTCGGAAGCCATGGAGAAAAGCCAAGCCATCCGGATCAAGACGACCAATCCAACGATGGAGAACTTTTGCATTCAACCATTCCCTCACATCGTTTAGAAAAGTGAGAGGGAGCACCATCTTGTCGCCAAATATGATGTTGTTGTTGTTCTGTTGATCTTGTAGGTTGTTTTAATAGCGTTTAACGCCCGTTTTTACTACTGAGGCACCACAGGCGGTGGACACTGATGATGCATGAGATGAAATGATAAATTCGGAAAGGGTTTTTTTAAGGAAACAAACGTTCCAGGCCTACGTTTAGGGTACCTCCCCGGCATTTGCCATTTATGAGGACTGAGGAAAACCTGGAAAAAACCTCAGTCATACAGGACGGTCCTGGCGGGATTGGAACCCCAGATCTCCCGCTCACGAGTCCGCGTCTTAACGATCTCGGCCACCCGTGGCGGTCCTTTTAATTGCACATTGATATTTTAGATATATAGTTTTTTTTTCGGTTTTCCTGATTCCTCATAAATGACAAATGCCGAGGAGGTACCCTAAACTTAGACCTAGAACGATTCCTTTCTCAAAAAAAAAAAAAAAATTCTCTCCTAAGATATCATTTCATCTCATGTATCGTCAATGTCCATCGCCTGCGGTGCCTCTGTAGCAAAAATGGGCGTTCGTTCATTTTGTCTAAATAGGTTGGGCGGGAATCGCGTCACACAGGCCTCTTAGCTAGGATGTTGTAGGAATAGGCTGTATCTAGGAGTAAGCGGACCTGGGATTACAACAACGTGAAAAGAACCGTAAATGAAATAAGTTTTCATTGTGTGCACCAGTTGGCAGCAAGTGTTCAGTGTTTTTACATAATGGCGACAAAGCAAGAAAAGAGTTTTTGTATTTTGGGATATGTTCGTCTGTTACAGCACTGCGACGCGCATTCAGAAGAGAGCACGGAAAAGAACCGCCATGTAAACAAAACTTTTTGCGGTGGTATCGGCTATTTAAGGACACTGGACACCAAAAGTGTCAGATGACACAGTGGAGAGAGTGAGAGAAAGTTTCATGTTTAGTCCACAAAAATCAACTCTCCGAGGAGCAAGCCGCGAACTTGGAGGCGCCTGGAATTTTGCTGGAATCGTTGGAGGAGGAAAAAGATGTTGCCGCCAAGTTGATATTCAGCGATGAAGCAGGAAGTTTAATGTGAGATAGTGGGGCACTGAAAATCATAGTGCAATTGTAGCACTTGAAAGTGATTCACCAAAGTTGAATGTTTTCTGTGCGATGTCACAGACTAAGCTGTATGGGCCGTTTTTCTTCTATGAAGAGATTGTGGCTGGTACATCTTCCCTGGAAATATTTGCCTTCCAAACCCCTCATTGGAACATCAATGTTTGTCAGCGAACTACACGTTTGGACGAGTTGTTGAGGATGACGCAGCTCTGTTCCCTTGGCCCGCCAGATCACCTATACTAACGCCTTGTGACTTCCTTTGGGAGTACATTAAGGACATTGTGTGCGTACCCCCACAGCCAAGAGCACTAGTAGAGCTCAGGGAACGCATCGATGCTGCAGTTATGATTACTGACAAGAGATGATGCTGTAAAATGTGTGTAACGAGCTCAATTAGCGCCTGAACGTGTGTTGTGTGACCCATTTGTAGAATGTGAAGAAAACTTGAAGATATATGGCTCTTTTCATATATCAATCGTATTTTAACGATTAATGCTTTGGAAAATATAGCGTTTTGAAAACAAATAGTGTTTCAGTTACCTCGTTCTAGCTACATTCTATCTAATCGCAATGCTACCCAGATAATTATTACGCTCTTACATTTATTCCTTTTTAAATTTTCTTACATTATCACTATAAGAAAATCGTCAGAGACGAACTTTGGATAGAAACAAAATTAGAACATTTTAATGTTGGCATATATGGCGCACAAAACAAAACGAACAAGATGCAGGCAAAGCCGATAATTCGAGTTTGCATGGAAAGCTTTTATTCGGGACAGAGAGAAGATAATGAAATTATCCGATTATGTTCTTTCATCCCCTTCACTCGGTAGACAAAATGTAATGGAAATTGTTGGGTTCCCTTAAGTGAAATGAGAGAGACATCACACGGGATTAGTGCCCTAGAAATTACTTTGAACTGCACATCCTTTGTGGCTAAAAATCTTTCATGTGGTCTTTGCTGCGAGTCTGTTTTGTCGTTACGTTAGACTTTAGGCTGTGATAGTCTAACCGAGCAATGATTAGAGGGGAAGGCAAGATTGCTGCATAAAGGTGAGTAAAGCAACACTATGGGATGAGCGCAAAACCGTTCTAATACACCTAAATGTCCTTTGGCACCTGTGGAAAAAAGGTCGGGTGAAGGAAAAAAAAAAAAGAAAGAAGACAAAGACTGGCTTCATCCTCGGAGTTTTCCAATCACGTAATGTACATACAAGCTTTATACTCAAAGCTTTGAAACACTATACCTTGGAAAACAAAACTCAGTTGTAAATAACTATTTTATTCCACACACAGATACGTTTTCACTATTTATGTTGACTATTTAGTTCAAGAATCAATGATCAATACGTTGTAAGAATATCCGGAACTGCAACCAATCACAGCTGCCTCACGATTTTAGCACAATATTTATTTTTATTGCCTTCACTTACTTTCTACCTTTGAATAAGAATACAAGCCATTGGACATATAGCGATTTTTATGTTACAATTTAAGTGTTTTATCTATTTTTGTTCTTTAGTCATTGTTAGTCAAATCGTTATTTATTTTTCATTTATATTATATATGTACACTTATGTATATACACAGAGTGAGTCTTCTCATCCTGGTGATTGTGAAGTTATACAATCCCGGCGGTTGTCCTATAAACATTGTCCTCTGCGTCGTATCGATTTCGACCGAATTGGCTGCTATGTGCCTCTTCCTTCCTCCCGGAGGTGCCTAAATTGGAAGTGTAGCACAAATGGTCAGCCGTTGAGCAAGGCTGAAGCACTGCGCTCCTAACAATCCATCAGCCCAAGACGTTATAAGAATTTGTCAGTGTTTTGTTTAATGATGAAGCAATGTTTACAAATGGCCAAGTCAACCTCAGAAACTTGCACTATGCTTCTACAAGTTGAACGTCATTGTCCATGTAGTGTGAACATATGGTGCGAAATGTTGAATAATTTGGACAGGAGTGTCAACTGTACAACACAAATTTCTACCGGTGCCAGAGGACATTTTATTGCATACTACGAGGAACATGTGATATCAGCATGATGAATGTCTAGCTCATTGTGTGGGAGGTAGCGCAGTTTGTCTCGACCAAATGTTTCAACATCGGTGGACAGGAATGGTCCCGACACGGGTGGCCAAAGTCCTTAAGACGCCGACTCGTGAATGGGAGATCTGGAGTTCGACTCCCGCCACAACCGTATTCCCTCGCTGAGGTTTTTCTTCTTCTTCTTTTCAGGCGTCCCGCAATCCTCATAAATGGCAAATTCCGGGAAGGCACACGAAATTAGCCTTGGACGCTACTTTTCCTTAAAAAATCCTTTTACAATTTATCATAAACATTATTTGAAAATTTCATTAGACTGGGCTGGCATGCCCTTTCCCTAGATCTCACATTCAAAGATTTTTTCCTCAAGGGAAATCTAAAATCTTTTGTCTACAAGGATGTAGCAACAACCTCAGAAGATACGAAACGCCGTACTAGAGCATCCTGTAGTGAAATTTTTTTTGAATTGCTACCTCAATGTGCAGCGATCTTTGCTTGAAAATCTGGAAGACTGTATTATAGCTAATTCCCATACTTTTGAATTTAAGATAACCATGAAGTGTAAATCTATCAAATAATCCACCAGTATACATTTTGAACTGCATCTCAGAAAGTTATAACGTTATCAATATAAAATTTTATGAGATATTAAGAATACTTAATAAAGATGCTCTGTAAATTTTAATTCTCTAATGCACATAAAAAGTTTTTTCCACAAAAATAAATCTTATTTCCCCACACTAATGTGCATTTTTCTTAGAATTAGCTGGACCAGTCTTGTTGAAAATTTACCCACACACAATGTATATAAATATGAAGTGTTGTAACTAGAAGTGTTTAATTATCGCTATTAGTTAATAAAAATCAATACCAATAGGACATGAAAAATATTTCTATTTTAATATGAAAATTAATTTATATTCAAGCAACTAGCATTGATATATTATTCTAGTTCCCAATATAGCATATTGTCTGCGGTTTAAGTAAAAAATCATTCCAATTCCACCAATAGATTATAATAATAATGCATGATTATGACCCAGTGTTTTCATTTTTAACAAGATTTTATTTTGGTTTAAAAATTTTTAATGTGCATTAGAGAATTAAAAGTTTACAGAGCGTCTTTAATTAAGTTTTCTTAACATCTCTCAAAGATTTTATATTGATAGCTTTAAAACTTTCTTAGATGCAGTGGTCGGTCCTGGTGGTGTAGTGGTTATCATACTTGCCTCCTAAACCCAAGATCGCGGATTCGAACCCAGCCAGGACCGATGGATTTTTTCGGGCGTAAAAATCCTAAGTATGACTTCTTTCGGAAGGGAAGTAAAGCCGTGGGTCCCGTGTCGTACATTTACGGCACAAAAAAGAACCTCAAGCCTGAAAGAGAGGCCTCTGAGCAAAATTTGTCGGCCATTTCACGCCCTAAATTGAATGGGACGCTGATGACCTGAGATGTTAAAGAGTGTCCATAAATAAATCAATTAATTAATTGAGATGCAGTGTAAAATGTTTAATGTTGCATTATTTGCTAGATTTACACTTCCTGGTTACGTTAAACGTAAACAGAGGTGTCAGTAATCTTCCGTACATACCCTAGTAGTGGAGTAGAAATAAATTACCTAGCGAGCTGATACACCTAATTACTAATGTTAAAATAAACAGCTGAATGTCTGCAATCTCAGTTCCAGAAAAAATACCACCATGGATTGTCCCGTACTTTACAAGATTGATATTGACTTCAAGTCCGAATGTCTCCCATAGATTTATTAGGAATTTCTTCAATTAATAACACATTTTAAATTAATTTTCTTCACAATTAACTGTCTTTGACAGTCCAAAATTTTACTCTACTCTTACTATTTCATTAAATTTTTAAAAATATTTTCGAAAATATTGTTTTTATATTGATGAACTTCCCAGCTGATTACTCTTTCTGTTCCCAAAGTCATCTATCATTAGAAGTTAAACCCCTTCTCTCTCTCTTTTTAATAAAAACCATGATTTAACTCAAGAATGACAAAATAACTTCATTTGCGTCTGTGTTTTGTTAATTTCATAGCCTACTCTAAACACACGTCTTTTGTTTGTTCTTATAATTTTGTTTTCCTCAAAAGTAATGAGTAATATTTAACACTCTATTTATTAACATTGCATAGGCGAAAGGGATTCCAATCTGAAGCAGTAGAGAGCGGTGCAGTATGGGACTAGGGGGACCAGTTGAGGCCTAATCTACACGCGTCGTGGAGGGCACTCAAGGGCAATGTTAAGGAAGGTAATTCTGAAGCAAGCACGATGTTGCCTTCTGCGACAAACTTAATGGTTATGGTTCTCAGCTGCGAATTCCGAGTGTGCCTCATGTTATAAGCTCCAACACTCTGATCATAGCAAACCACTGTAGTTTGTAGTTCTCTTAGAGGTTTGAACATGTTTCGTAATTTCCTGTTTAAAGATAGCAAACTTTACGCTCTGTGTCTTGTCTAGAGAACTATTTCGAAAATGTTTCCTGGCATACATCTGCTTTGAATGCATTATTGTGGTCTTCAGCGGCGGCATATGAATAACAGAAACACTACAACGAAAAATGAACTAAATTAAAGAAACAGCTCATCCATTAAGAAAATTGACCATGGATACTACCGCTCATAGTTTTTGAATGCGCTTGGTTTCCTTAGATAACGATTAGTTCCACATCAGCCAAATTCATATATAAATTATATAACATCATAAAAACATTATACTATATTTCCATAATGAAAGAGTACGTATTAAGACGAAGTATTGATGTTCCTTTAAGAAAACTTGCCCTAAAATTGTTTTTGAAATAGATGTAGTCAGTCAGAAGCAGATTAGTGCTTCATAAGAAAGCATAGGGTTGACATTCTGGTGAAATAAGAGAGCTTTCGACAGAAACACGTGCTGCAATAATTAACATATACAACGTATAGCATACATGAAATAACAAAACAAGAACATGTTTCCTCGGGAAGTGTTTATTACTTTGAAGGGGTGTGTGCGAGGTGGCCATATTAGGTAGCTTAATACAGAGCCTTCGTTTGGACGCGTGGCCGACTTAACGGAGATTTGCCTGTCCTGCAGTGCGCTAACCTGTTCTGTTTCCCCCCATCCACTTTCTCTCCTCACATATGCCTACTAACCAATTGTGCAGAAGTTGAAACGTTGTGAGACACATGTTATAGTGTTATAGTGTGTTAGTGCTGTTATGATGTCACAAAGTTCGTATACTTTAGCACACAGAAGTTTTATGTATGATTTCTATGTGACAACAAACGCGTGTAGAGAAGTGAGACGGCGAATCATTGGACGAATTCGCTGCCGTTCGTGCGCCTCACAGAGAAGCTGATTTGTTTTATTAATCACGGACGCTCTTTAACATATCAGGGCATCAGCATCCCATTCAGTACAGGGCATGAAATGGCTGTTAAATTTTGCTCAGAGACCTCTTCTTTCAGGCTTGAGGTTCTTTTCCTGTCATAAATCTACGACAAGGGACCCATGGCTTTACTTTCCTTCCGAAGGAAGCCATATTTATTATTTTTACACCCGAAATCGCAGAGAAGCGATTCGTAATCTTGTGATTAGATTTAGAGAATTTGATTTGATTGATTGATTTACTTATGGACGCTCTTTAACATCTCAGGTTATCAGCGTCCCATTCAACTCAGAGCGTGAAACGGCCGTCAAATTTTGCTCAGAGGCCTCTCTTTCAAAATTGGGGTTTTTTATCTTGCCGTAAATCTACGACATGGGACTTTACTTCCCTTCCGAAGGAAGCCATACTTAGGATTTTCACGCCCGAAAAAATCCATCGGTCCTGGCCGGGTTTGAACCCACGATCTTGGGTATAGGAGGCAAGTATGGTAACCACTACACCACCAGGACCGACAGATTTAGAAAAATGGAATATGTTCTTGATAAGAAATCGAAAGTAAATGCCGGTTCTTACAGAAGAAAAAAACTCTATGACACCGAAGAAAATTTACAACGAAGTCCAAAGAAATCTCTGAGAAAGTTTGGACAAGAATCAACAATTCCACAAACCTCATCTAAACTTTTAAAATTAAAATCCTGGAAGGTGAACTGTAGTTCAAGAATTGCAACCACGCAATAACGTAAGTAGAGTAAATGTCTGCGATTGGATGTTGTATAATGTTAATGATTGCTCTATTGACCCGCGTTTATTTATTTTATTATTTATGTATTATTCTTTACGGACGAAGCATGGTTTTATTTACATGACCGTGTAGCGACATAAACAATAGATACTGGAGTGCAGAAAAAGTCATACAATGGCACAAAAAGTGTCATTGTATGACCAAAAAATTGGCATGAAATGCTTGCAGAATTATAGAGCCTATAAGAGGAGAGATTGCTGCAGAAGTATTAGTGAATATCAATGCAAATTTTCTTAAAAGGTGTGAGCGATTTGTGGAAGCACAAAGGCACAATTTCCAACACACTCTACGACGAAAATATGTGTTTATTGTAGTTGTAATTTGAATGAGAAATCTATACGCTTGAGTTTAAAGGTTTATGAATATCCGACTCCGCCGGCAAACGGCGTGCTTCTCGGTGCCAAGCAAATCCCCGTTAAGCCGGCCACGCGTCCAAACGAAGGACCTGTAGAATAAAATTACAGATTTAATTTTTCAACATAATCTCTTATTAGTTCAACGTATTTCTTACATCACATCTGTAAATAACATTTCTGTAAAAACCTTCACAAATTCAACTTGCTGAGGAATTCGCTTTATTTGCGCAGCTCCGGCGCGACGAACTTTTTTGTTCCCCGCCTTAAAGAGTTCTATCATAATGGAATAATCTTCATATCATTGGTGGAAGGTTCTCTATAGTATGATGACTATATTAAGATATAATTATGTTATGGAAATGTGATCAAACTGGACAGGACATTTTGGTTCGCTTTTGTAATTGAGGTTTGAACGTAACCCAATTGGTTGAATTTTTACCGGATACTTTTAGAAGTTTTACTCATTTCTGCCTTAAAATTCAGCAATTCTACAATCCGAAAGATGTTAACGGTTTCGTTGGTGTTAAGAAAGTAACGAATAACTTCTAATGTAATAGATAACTTTCATGTTATATTAATATGAAGCAAGAGGATATAAGAGAACAGAAACCCGTTATTTTCAGAAAGTTTCTCGTTTCTTTATTCCTCGTGACAAGCCGCCCCTTCAGACTCTTCTCACGACGATCCCAAAGGACATAATTTGGGATCCCCGCGCCGCCTTTACTGTCACGAGGTTTCTTATTACGCCACATATGCCTTCCTTCTGGTCGCTTGATATTGGTCTGCTTGAAAAATATCCGCTTATACCTCAGAGCAGCACAAGTGATTCTTTTTATTCCCTTGGTCTTCCTTCCCCTCTGCGGCTAGTCAGACCATTCTTCTGCTTTATGTCACTCTCTTCATCGTTGCCTTCTCTTCTGGGTCTAGCCGTGAGCGCTTTTGAAACTTAAGAGCCGCTAAACGGAATGGATCGTCAGTTCTGTAGCATAGCACATTGTTTCACAGACATGCACAATACACCCATCAGCTGTAGTTAATTTGAGCTGATTCTAGTAGTGATATCGGTAGCTAATTGTGCTGAAAAATTAATTGCAATTAGAGATAATTCCATACTAAATGTTCTCAATACTAGGATAGCTGTACTTGTTAAGTTAAATACTATATACTTACACATTTTATCAAATAAAATACAAAATTCTCATTGTAGATCTGAACTTCCTTAATCACTGAGCGTATTTTAATTATAAGACATGTAACGTCTTTTTAATTATAGTGACTATGACGTCATCTTAAAATCGACCAATGAAACGAAACAAAATTTTGAATTTTGACCAATCATAGTCGGATATCGCAATTTAATTACGGGGGAAAAAAATTATCAAATGCGTTTTATCATGCGACGTGCATTTGTCTCGAGTTTAGTATATTCAAATTAATCTCCACTACATAATTCCTGAACAAGCATCACTGAACATTTGCTAGAGGCAGTGGGGAGCTATTTAGCAACAAATGCATGGACAGTCGACAATCATTACACAAAATGGAGGGTTCTTCAAAGCGTTTCGGTGATGCGTCAAATGTGCGAATTGATCTTATCATTGAGAATTCCAATCCATGGAATACAAAGAAAAGTAGAGACACTGTATGTTATCTTTTTTTTTTTTTTTTTTTTTTTTTTTGATGAGGGGGGTCTAAATTAGTATTAGAAAATGGAACGGTAGCGATTGTAATAGTCGACTTTTGTCCATTTCAGTCTCGGTTTCTGAATAGAATATTCATAAGTATAACATTTTATACAAGTGTCAATATTCTGTGCGCGAATTTCAAATATGTATCATTAGAAAAGCAGAAGAAAATAAAACACAAAGAAAAAGTCACAGTCTGTCTTTTTCTTAGTGTTTTATCCTTTTCTACTTTTCTAATTATTGTTAATTTAGTTGCATTGCTAATAGTGTTACATTATTTTATATATATATATATATATATATATATATATATATCACTTTTATTCTTATTCTATTTCTTAAATAGTCCTAAACCCGTATTTTGCTCTTCTTCATTGGCATTACTGACAATCGACATTCTTCTGCTGCAAGATTGCTTGAAAAGGTTAAGACCAATTATTACAATTCCAAGTTTAGAGAAATTATCTTTAAATTCTTATTTTATTAATGAAATATTCCTAATAAATATCGCTCATTGTTGATTTGGTTTATTTAAGGACGCTCTTTAACATCGCAGGTCATAAGCGTCCCACTCAATTCAGGGCGTGAAACGGCCGACAAATTTTGCCCAGAGGCCTCTTCTTTCAGGCTTGAGGTTCTTTATCGTGCCGTAAAATTACGACATGGAACCCACGGCTTTACTTCCCTTCCGAAGGGAGCCATACCTAGGATTTTTACGCCTGAAAAAAATCCATCGATCCTGGCCGGATTTGAACCCGCGATCTTGGATTTAGGAGGCAAGTATGGTTACCACTATACGAACAGGACCGACTTAAATATCACTCGAGAGTCTGAGCTTTCCAGATAAATTTATCGGTAATCTTAGACCCCCTGGTGATAAGTCAATATAATAGCCAAAATGTAAACTGCACTGTACTGCACGTCCTCTCTCAGCGTGAATCACCATTCTTCAGAAACAACTAGCCATACTTTACCTCACAATCGGCCACTTAACCAGAAACGACCATCACATCATAATTTTTGAAAGGAAACCACTGTTTGAAATTTGGGATACAAATCGCGCACATATGAATCTCCAACGTCACGTTGATGTGAAGCATAAATAAAAATATGGTTGCATTACATACATTTATTCATAACTTTTAAACGTTCTTTATATAATTTAATTATTATATTATTTTTATTAATTAAAATATTATTGGAGTAATATTTAGAAGGAAAAATATGCTTATGCCAGGGGTTATTTACTTATAGAAACCAACAATACTTTCAAGGACAAAAAATCGTGCAAATACGTATTTGCCATTTACACAATGTATGTCCGTAATTCAAGATCAGTAAATATTCCGATTTTCATGAATTTTTATTTTGACAGATTTTAATATCATTTAAATGTGTTGACTTTCCCGCTTATTATGATATATATTTAGAAATAGTACAATAATTCTATTTTCCAACATTTTTTAAAATGCTGAATCACAGTTTTTACGCTCTTCTGCATCAAACATTTAATTAAACATCAATAATTGTAAATAATTGTTCTACACAGACAGTTGTTTCTCAATTGTTTCGTAAATAAATATGTAAGAAAAACAAATCAGGATCGTGAGGAAGAAATGACAGTATATCGCCAGGAAGGATAATCAGGTTCTAATTTTTCTATAAATGTGAATTTACTTTGAATTTTTGCTTTTAATTGCAATTTATATAAAAGTGCTCATTTCCAAAGAAATGTTCCATTATATTAGAAACATTAGCAGAATATATGCCGTTTAACACAATTTAAGGGAAGTCAGTCATAATGATTTTCTTTTCTATTATTTATTTATTTTACATTTTAAAAATTTGGTACTTTTGAATAAATTTTCCCGTAAATTAATAAATTATAAAGAAAAATAAACCAGGATTACGAAGAAAAAAATGCAGAACCATTACCCGCAAAGAGTTTTTGAGTTTCTATTTTTTCCTCAAATGTGAATTTTCTTTGAAATTTTATGCTTTATTTAAATTTCTGAAAAAATGCAATTTTGTATATAAATAACCCATTATAATCAAAATTTTTAGCCATAATAACTTGAAGTTGTTACCAAATATTTCAACTTAGTAACAACAAATTTAAGAAAAAGTTTGAAAATACTATGCACAACTACTTTAGAATATTACATTCAAAATTTTTGAGTTGCAGGTGCATCATCATATTTAAAAAGTGTTTACAAGTACAGCATAAAAATCAGGTAACTCTTAATGCGTAAAGCGTAATGAATATAATGAATTTAACATTGGCATGGATAGCATATATTGGCTGCCCTTAAACTAAACTCGCACTTCATATGTTTTTCTGTCTGTGTCTCACGGTTGGATAGAGAACGAAAAATCAATGACCTAAATACTTTATGAAATAATTGCATCGTTGGAACAACAGCACATCAAATACAATCATGTGTCATTTGTTTCCCTTGCTCATAGCTTGAAATCAACGAAATCGTATCTGATAAGATTTTTAAGAGTTTGTGAAAGTTTTAAAGGCAAATATTATCAAAATATTTGAAAAGGTGCCCAATTGGGCCAGGAATTCGTTAACACACAAGCATATCGCAAAGATACTCCTCCCCAACCAAATTTTCTTTCGAATATAACTTTTAATAATAAATGTATAATTTGTTGTGCAATATTCAAGAAATGTTTTTTTAAAAATGTAATGAATATTCATTACAATAAAATAATGAATATAATTTTGTATACTTAACATGAATATAACGAAACAAAATAACTATGGATTATGTTCCTTATAAATTGAAGGCTAAACTCACTATCTACATAATAAGTTAAAAAAAAATAATTTTCATTCACCCTACAGCCCAGATCTTCCTCTGTTCTTTTAACAAAACCCAAACTTTTGAACAAGGAATTTGTGGGTGCTGAAGAGGCTCGTGGTGTTGTTACAAAACAATTGGGAGAAAAAGAGCTTATTGTTTCTATATGCACAGTAAAGTAGTAGTAGTAGTAGTAGTGGTAGTGGTAGTGGTAGTGGTAGTGGTAGTGGTAGTGGTAGTGGTAGTGGTAGTGGTAGTGGTAGTGGTAGTGGTAGTGGTAGTGGTAGTGGAAGTGGTAGTGGTAGTGGTAGTGGTAGTGGTAGTAGTAGTAGTAGTAGTAGTAGTAGTAGTAGTAGTAGTAGTAGTAGTAGTAGTACTTATTACTCCAATTAAACTATGTATACATATATTGCATGTCACATTCGCATGGGTTACAAGATTGTTTAATCTTTTTGTAAAATACTTCATTTCTGATATTAATTCCAACAAAAGAAAACAACAACGTTAACAAGAACTCACTCACAAACACACATACATGAAATGGACATACATCAATAATTCTGATATTCGCTGATATTCATATAAATTTTCGTATTATTTATGTGTATTGCTTATAGAAACTTCTTGTCCCTATAACTATGTATTTCGTTTAAGAAAATACCCAGATTTAACCAGTTTTGTCTATTTGCAATTAAGTCCCAACATGCCAGCCTCCCCCTACTTGAAGTCAAAAATGAATCCTAGAGAAATTTTATCCTAGCGTCTTATGTCTGTGCGCAAATGTTCACCCAGTCTTCCAGAAAGCCATGCTTTCCCGACCTCTGTTTCATACCTACCTCCATGATATAGGTCTCTTTGCCCATCTTGTTTCAATTTCGCTCTGCAGGTCCAGAGATGACAACTGCATACATCGCGCCTGTATAGAAAAGTAAATTCATGTGTGTGAATAACGGCCAACTACATTGAAAATAAATTTGCAGTTTTTTTTTTCTGGATAATCAATTAACTTCATTGGTTAACTGCTCAACATCCATACATAAAATGAACCACAATAAACTTAACCTGAAAAAAATTCTGTTAAAAGTTAAGCAAGGGAAGAATGTAATAAATCCTCTACAGTTTTAGGTAATACTACTGATGAAGTCTTCATAAAAATAAAATTAAATCTGAATTTCATTAATTGCTACCTTTATGTTTATGCAGCTTGGTATCTTTCTGCAGAACGCAATCCAACTATCACTTAAGCTTATAGCCTCAAGCCCAGACTTGACCAAGGAATTAACCCCACTCCATAATCCATAGCGCGCAGAGAGCTGCCCATGTGGTTCCTGTGGGTATGCATGGCAGGCTGAAACTGTGAAAGCTCTCATAGTGTAAGTAATCTCCTGCAGATATGTAACCCATACTACACAGATGTCTGTCTAACGCCCTAATATGATTATGGAATGTGTTACAAGCTTCCTTCTCAAGTGCAGCTCTTAACCAAAGACAATACCAGAACAATAATCTCGCCCTGCACATGCAGGAGCGATGCCTGTGGTTCATCTTGTGGAATTAGTGCTCAAAACTAAACAATTCATAGATTGAAGAAATAAGTTCATTATTTTTCTGTGTATATATATGCATTATTTTTAGTAAAACTAAAAAAAATTAATGCAAAATAGCATTTGAAATAAAGGTTTTCAATCAAAATCAAATACATACAGACGTAAGCTAAAAAATAAAGTGTTAACACAGCTTCAGGCATTACCAAGCAGTGTGAATCATTATAATTAAACCAGTCCCTTTATCTTATTGACATGGAAAACTCTTTGTACTCATATAGGGCAATAAACAACACCTTATTTTTTTTGAAAAACCAAAATAGATTTATATATCTGCTCTTTAGCAGGTAGTAATATCAATCCACTCTCCGCTTATTTTCTCCTCGAAAACTTCTGTATTTGGCAGATAGCTATCATCCTCTAGGATATACAGTAAGAGCAGGTTAAAAGTCCTAATACATACTTGCACTGGTGGGCGGTTAGATCCTGCCTTGCCTCCGGTATTTTTACATATACACTCGCGGTTCTCAAATGGGAATGGGACTATTTATCTCTATCTCTAGCATTAATTAAACAGGATCCTTATAAACCAATAACCAGGGTGTTAGTGTGTATAAGGCCCTAAGGAATAAGTAACTCTCAAGGATAAAATTTCGCCGAATGGGTTTAGTTAAAAAAAGAAGGAAGGTTTAATGTTGTAGGAAATATAACTAATATTTATTGAATGTATAGTTTATTTTTAAGGTTGCGTTGCATTTTTGGTTGGATCGGAGCCCGGTCCCATGGATATTGCATTAGGTAGCTGCTGATGAACCGGGGACTGGGGGACTGAGCCAGTCAAATTGGAATAAATTTTGAGTGGAGTTAATGCTTTCTGAAATTGCCGAAGGCACTGTTATATTTAAAAATAATGTTTTTATTTGTGTTTATTTTGTTAAAGAATTCGGTATGTTGATGCATGAGAAGTAAATACTACTACTACTAATACTTTAAAATGTATTTTTGTTTTTTTAAATATAACTGTGCATGTATTTTAAAACTTTTTCGTTAAATTAGTTATTACTCTGTTAAAAATAGTTAATAAACATTTAAAGTTTCTACGCTTACAAAGTTCTGATATAACGGGGTAGAAAAATGAATGTTTCAGAAATTACATTTTAAATAAAAATTAAAATAAAGCTCACATTTGAACAAGGTATAGAATTACACAATACCCCGGGGTTATAGCCCTATAGCTCTTTCTCTTGGCTATAAATCATTATTTTTTATCGAGCAATTAGAAAAAAATATATCTCTCCTTAGCAAGAGCATATAAAATTATTGATGTTTAACCAAGTGAGCCGTCCAGAACAGCGTAAAAGAAAAAGACTGAAAGCATTTTAAAAATTAATTAGATTTGACATGCGTTTTAAAATATATCAAATTTAGGCGAGATAATCAATATAGTTAATTATTATAAATTTTGAATATGTAAAAGAAAAAATCAGGAAAAGCTTCGTTTTGATTGTCCATAATATTAATATATTTGTGTGGTTTTAGACGTAAACTCTTTCATTATAATCAAGGACAGTGATAATATGTAACTTTAGCAGATAAACGGACGGGGCAAAACGAATAGAATCATTTTATAATTTAATACTTGTGAACGTGCCTAAAAAACGCAACTTTTCAAAGAAGATGAAAATGTTCACCTTGTACTGCGAGACAACCGTGTCTATTTTGTTTTACCAGTAGCTTGGCAGGCACACTTGGATACTGCCGCAATAATTTTGCTGCGCAAGGTGAAGCCTAAACAAATGCATCACGCGATGTATTTTATAATGCTGTCACTCTATAGCGTTAAGGCATTAGAATATCTTCCAAACAAACAGTAAATTCACTTATTGATCTGGGTCTGTATTCTTGATCCCACATCTGACTTTTGTACTTTAATACATAAACTTAAGTCGTTTCTGTTTTGGAGTGGTTTGCTTCAGTCTATTCCGGTGAGTCGCATTTTGATATTGCTCATCTCTGCCAAAATCTTCAGGTACGGCTGAAGGCTGATTTGTAATTCCAGTCCCATGATAACTCTTTTCGCTCTTACGCACACCACAACGATTTGCCACTTGCGTCAGAAACGCTCCAAGAATCCTTTTCGTCTCAAGAGAATCAGAAATTCGCCAGCATATATGCAGCTCTCTAAAATAATGCTTAACATTTCAGAAAATAAAAGTGCTTTCAAATGTCATTTCTAGTTCGCAGTCTGCAATAATATTCACGTTCTGTCACTTATTTATTTCCATAAAATGTTAATGCAGCTTATTAGAGTATAATTGTAATTCGTTATTATCCGAATTTAAAGTTTCCGTCAAAATTTTCATTTTCAAAGATTACCCTTACCGTTAAAACTGGTTTCCTTAATTTTCCATTGAAAGGATTAGTTTTTATACAAGAAAATATAAAAGTGAATGTACTGTGTATTTAATTATATTATTTTTACGAAATACTAATTTCAGGAGTAAGTCTATATTTAAAATTATTCAACACAATACGTATTAGTATATTCTTTCCTTGCCACAAATGAGGCCTGCACTGCATCACGAATATTCCTAAGGACGACTACAGTTCGGTCTTCAGAAAGGCATTCGAAATGGTGTTGTGCTAGTCTCAAATCATTTATCTGCTACTCGCATACCCCTAGGAACTTATACTGTACTCCGCCAGCCAAGGCAGAGAAGTTGCCTAAATAGCATGGCGGAGCTGCGCGACTTTTCGGTCTCTTCTTTACTTTACCAGTATACTTTGATTTGTTGTCAATAACTGACTTACGCACCTTATAGTTAATTTTTTCATCGTCTTCACAGTATATTCTACTCCATTCAAACTCAAAACACCATCTTTTAACTACAGCATAAGATACCAAGGTTACTAAAATATTTTGTTGAATTTCTGAAAATACTTAATCACGGCCCTTTGCTTGACACGACCAATTTATTTAGTGAATCAGTATTTGTTATCATTTCAACAACTACCGTGCTATCATTTTTGTTTTCTCTCAAAGTGTTTTACCAATGGGCAAGCGCGCCGCGGTGATTAGAGGGAGGGTAAAACAATAAAATAATAAAACAAAGTAATCTTCCAATAAGAGGCTCATTGCTTACCAAATTATCAAATGAGGTGTTGAAACTACCCACCTTCATTCTCCAAACATTTTTGGATCTCTTTAGGAAATTATTCATCATTAGCTGTAGTTCATTTTGAGAAATACGTACAGTTTCCTGACGAATATTATCTTTGAGTTCTTGTATGCTGTGCGGGTTCGTCTTGTACAAGGCATTTTTAATTTATCCCAGAGATAATAACCACAGGTTGTAAATTGGGAGACGAGAGGGCCACAACCCCCTACTAATAACTCTTTCTTGTCCAAACACATTGTGAAATGCACTCATGGAATTATTCGCGCTGTGAGTAGTGGCATAGTCCTGTTAAAAATACCTGATCACGCTCTCTGTCCGCTAATTCTCTGAAAATTGTATTAGTATGGTATTCACATAAGTAACAGTGTCTATTGTATGCTCAAAAAACATACAGAGTTATACATAAAGACATACATTATGTATATACATGTACATTATGTGCCATTGTAAACACACGAGACATAATACATTTTATGTATACTGTTGAATTAAGAAACGAAAAAACATAACACATACTGGGGAACAGCTGCGCTATGATTGCGACAGTCAGCAAGGTGAACAAGTAAGCAAGCAGGCTTGTGATCTCTTCCATGACGCGGCAAACGAACGGGGGCTCGCCGCGGGAGAAACCGTCAATAATCACACGGTACCAAGAAATAATGCATTGATATTCTTCAGGTATTATCGAACCTTAAATAAAAGTTATAGATAAATAAAAAATGTTAAGGATGGAACATAAATATCAATATTTGTAAATTAATACTTTTCCAGTCTTGTTAAGAATCTTTAATCACTATTACCAGTAAAGTAGGCGCTGATTATGTTTCCGCTACGGAACATTATGACTCTAAATATTTAAAATGCCTGGTGAGAGTATATTCCTTAAAATATAGTGAAAATATGCTTTAAGACATAACCGTGCCCGGAGAAGGATTAACGTTCTTAATTAAACTTGACGGTGAATATTATCTTTATATATTCTTGAAATACCTAGCGGTAGTGCTTTATTTTGTGACGCAGACTTATAAACTTCAATTAAACTCTGAACATTACTCCAATATTCACCCAGAGCTCCACTTTGCCACCCCAATTGCCAGAGTAAAAACGTTAATATGACTTAGGTCCAACCTCTGCAGTTTACCCAACTGATAACTACGTGAAGCAGAAAAGGGAGAGGGTTAATA
This sequence comes from Metallyticus violacea, assembly GCA_030762175.1. Lineage (NCBI taxonomy): Eukaryota > Metazoa > Arthropoda > Insecta > Mantodea > Metallyticidae > Metallyticus > Metallyticus violacea. The sequence continues at coordinate 66,401,217 of CM060837.1, forward strand.
ACCGTGATAATTACGTTCGCTGGGAGAAATGGGTGATAATTTCACTTCTTAGTTCTAAAAGTTGGCAAGGCAAAAAAATATTAATAAAAAACAACTTAAGGAAAAATGGTTTGGATAATAGAGAGGCGTTTTCGTGTTATGAAAGCATTAGAGTTACAATTACTTTCCATTTTTTGCACGATAAAACGAGTAAACCGCCCTTATTGTGTTATTGTGTATGCTACTCGAAAAAACAAACATTCTTGGAGGACTCTTTAATATGGTCATCCGAAAAGTCTTATTCTGTGATTTTATAACACTTGGAACAGAAAAGTAAGTCTTCAAAAACAGCATATGTGTCGAGCAGCTTTTAAAAAAACAGCATTTCACACCATTCAAATAAATAGTATACAGAGGGGTTAGTAATAAGTCCCGCACCATCCAAATAACTTTTGAACCATGTGGTTAATTGACATGAAACTCGATATGTAAGGAGGGGGAGATTTACGAGAATAATGAGCTGAGGGAAGATGGATTCCGATACTACCTATCGGTTTCAGAAGCTTCCGACAACATTCCACGCACACTTGCACTCGGGGTACCCATATTGAACATATTTTTTTAGAAATCCTTAACTTTTCAGCTATTTCTTTTGTCTTCAAAGGCATTCTGAGCCTGCTCTTCGGCCTCCATCGGTCATTTTTAAGGATTCCTGTCTCTGTTTCTACCCAAACGAAATAATGTTGAACACTCCTTTATAATTAAATACGAATGGGAAACTTTCCCATACACACCATCAAGGCTCTGTTTAAAACTACTGGGTGAAATTCCTTCTTGTTAAACATTTAATACGCCCTGTATTCAATTCTTAATATCACGTTATGTTATGCAACACGTCTGATTTTAATGATCTCCAAGCAAAAACATAGCATGTCCGAAAAGGAAATGCAGTTTTTACACTCCTGAAACATATTAATACCAGATAGGACGAACTTTGCAACGATTAATCATCGTTTTCTAATCAGGCCGGAACTTATAGTGTATTTCATGTCCTGCAGAATTGCATCTGTGAACGACGTAATTGTTAGCCCACAAAGTACTACCTGAATGCAAAAACAACACGAAAGTACTTCTAAGTGTGAATATAAATTTTACTTATATACATTATGTATTGAAGTTCTGTATTTTGTTACAAATAGAATAGCCAATCCTTTTTATGTTAATAGATCATTAGTAACATTTTAAATTGTATCAACATAGTCTTTGAGTATGCTTGTTCAAAATGATCGTAACATACATTGCTTAATCTAAAATATGGGGATGAATAATATGCAGGACAATAAATAGAGATTATAATAAAACACCAGGAATTAGTTATTTTAATGGTGTTTAACGCCCGTTTTTATTGCTGAGACACCACAGGCGGTGAACACGGTGGTGATACATGAGATGAAATGATATATTGGGAAAGGATATTTTTGTTTAAGGAAGGAAACGTTCCAGGCCTAACTTTAGGGTATCTCCCCGGCATTTGCCATTTAAGAGGACTGAGGAAAACCTGGAAAAAAAAAAACTCAGTCAGGGAGGACGGTACTGGCGGAATTCGAACACAAGACCTCCCGCTAACGAGTCCGCGCCTTAACGACCTCGGCCACCCGTGGAGGTCAGGAATTAGTGAAAAAGAAAATAATCATGACAATAAAAACACAAAGAAGATCATGAGAAAGTCATCTTGCTATACGCTAGTGCAAAATGCATTATGTTCAACATACGCAAGAAAGATACAGTGGCCGAAGTAGAAGAAAACAAAACATCAAGCAGATGAAGTAGCTTTGACGTAAACAGGAAGACGTGTGGAAAGAGCAAAGAAGGATAAAACTAAGAAGATTAGAAAGAGAGCCACATAGGGACTGTCTACAAGAGAGGAGGTCGAAAGAATAAACTCCAGTCATCAAATAAAGAAACCTCTGAGAACGATTGGCTTCTTTCTCTGACACTGGTGGAATTCTTCACCGAGAATATCAGAGCGGCAGAATTATGGAATAATCGAACATCATTAGAAATTATAGAATGTCTCTCAAGCTAAAACTGCATAAACTAAGCGAATTCCTCGGCAATTTGAATTTGTGAAGGTATTACAGAGCGCTAGAGCAGAGATTGTAGTAAAAATCAAGTGACGCTAGTTGAAGATATACATAAGTATTTATTACAAAAATAAATTTCAGGCTAAAAATATGCTTTTCCCATAATATCATTATTTTATTGACGTGTTATATCGCTAGCTTGACATTTGCAATTACACCTGCATAACAACTAAAACAGAATGTGATTAACATTTAAACTACATATTGAATTTTAAACGCACGATTGCTTGCGTACCAAAACCGTTATGCTCTCCCCGACTGCATTTATTGTATACTTTACACACCAAGGCTGAACACTACCGCTTAGATTTGTACATCGCTGCAGCATTCTTCGGCTTTTTCCGCTGCTGTTTGATACTGAAGCCGCAGGACCGCCGCTGTCTGTAAGGGTAAGTCCAATTACTCGTCCATGCGCTTGCGCAGACTAAATCCCCAATACTCTTCCTCATGACACAAAGTTTATCGCTTGGCGCAAATACCCGATTGTTAATACTAACAATAACAGTCCTCTGTATGCCATATATACCTCCAGGAACAACATAATCGACATCCTCTGCGATTACCAAATTCGCTTTTCGGATACACCCCCACTCCTAATGGTCGGATTTCGCTGCTTTCAAAATTTTTATTTTTTTATTTTAGTGATATATACCGAATTTCGTTGAGAAATATAAAAACAAAACAAAAATGCGGCCGCTAGAGTGATTTTTAAATTTTAGCTTTAGGTTAATCTTCCCACCAACCCTTCCTTCCTTCCTTCCTTCCTTTTTTTTTTTTTTTATTTATTTATGGACGCTCTTTAACATCTCAGGTCATCAGCGTCCCAATCAACTAAGGGCGTGAAACGGCTCAGAGGTTTCTCTTTCAGGCTTGAGGTTCTTTATCGTGCCGTAAATGTACGACACGGGACCCACGGCTTTACTTCCCTTCGGATTAGGATTTTTACGCCCCGAAAAAATCCACCAGTCCTGGCCAGGTTCGAACCCGCGATCTTTGGTGCAGTAGACCAACCCTTCCGATTATCCAATTTTGTTGGTCAACAAACTCGATAAATTGATTGTTAATTGACCGTTATATGCCGAGTTTCGTTAAGAAAAAACAAAAATTGCGGCCGGTAGAGCGTTAACGGACACACACACATACTATTTTTTTGAGTAGTGTTTAACGCTCGTTTTTACTACTGAGGCACCACAGGCGGTGGACACTGATGGTACATGAGATGAAATTATACATTGGGAAAGGATATTTTTAAGGAAGGAAGCGTTCCAGGCCTAAGTTTAGGGTACCTCCCCGGCATTTACCAGTAATGAGGACTGAGGAAAACCTGGAACAAACCTCAGTTATGGAGGATGGTGGGATTCGAACCAGATATCCCGCTCACGAGTCCGCACCTTAACGATCTCGGCCACCCGTGGCGGTCACACACACACACATACACACACACACACACACTATATCCATATATATATATATTTCCGTAAGGGCATCAGGTTTTCAGTTATATTTTTGAAATGTGTTGAAGGCTCATTGTATTGTTCAACTTTAATGTTAATAGCAGCGGGAAATGGTTTGAATCTACCCTGTTTTCTACCTTAAAATTGTTAATCAGCGGTATTATATCTTGCGAACATAATGTGTAGCCGAAGCCAAGATTATCGTATAATGTTCTGTAACAGATGTGACTCATGTTACGTTACGCTAGCGTTGCTACAACAAAATGGTGCCAAGATTATTGTCTGAACAGCGGAAAGCTGAAGTAGTATTGGAAAACCGAGAATGTTGTTGAAGTTCAAAGACAATGGAGACGTGTGTACAGAACAGAACCGCCGTTGGACTTTTACCTATGTGGAACTCTTAAGGATGTCATATACCGTACAAAACCAGCTACACTGGCAGCACTTCGGGAAGAAATTGAAACGGCATGCACTGCAATCGCTGAGGAGTTTCGCAAACGCTGCTCAATCAGTAGTTCAACGTACTCAGATGTGTGTCGACGTCAGTGGTGAGCACTTTGAGCAACTAGTCTAAGATGATTAGTGCTCATCATTTTCTGTTTGTGTGAATTCAGTTTTGTTATGTTAAAACAGTTTTTTTCTTTGCCTTAAGTGTGTAAACATTTTTGGCACCCTCTGTATTATGGTATAGCTAATTGTGAAATGTCTCTACTATTACTACTACTACTACTACTACTACTACTACTACTACTACTACTACTACTACTGCTGCTGCTGCTGCTGCTGCTGCTGCTGCTACTGCTGCTGCTGCTGCTACTGCTACTACTACTGCTACTACTACTACTACTACTACTACTACTACTACTATTACTACTACTACTACTACTACTACTACTACTACTACTACTACTACTACTACTACTACGTCAAGTTCGGCTCTAAGGCTGGACAATGTATAGAGATATGCCAGAAATATTAAAATGACCTAATCATCCAACAAAATCATGGCGCCCTGAGCTTGAACCAATGAAAATGCAAACCTTCTCGGTCGCACTGTGATAATAGTTATTATACTCTTTGGTTGCCCAAGCTCTTATCTCTATATTTCAATAGGAGAATAATAATGATTTTAGAATTAAATATAGTTTCCTATAATTAATTTCAGTTTTAAAAGTCATTAAAGATATGAACAAGTGAAACGTTTCATTTATCATAGTGGACTATTTTTTTCTTCCGCTGTACCAAGGGAACAGGATAGTATTCGTCCTAAGACAGCAGCACCAATCTGATTATTGTATAGCCACGTGTTCATGTTTATGTCACGTTCCCACCTAAGGCTGAAGTTGATACTGCTGATCCTTCCCACTTAATATAACTAATTTTTGAAACCCACTTTTTGTTGCATTCATCACTTTTTCAATCAAAATAGTGGGGGAAAAAATGCAATTTTAGTCCTTCGAATAGAGGTTTCTGTACGAAATTTTTGTTTAAAAATTCTATAAGTGTTTTAAAGCATCACTGTAACGTACTTTTCGACGCGTCTTTCAGCGCTTAGCAGCATTTGCGGGACTCTGGTGCTTGTGAATCGTCGCTCTTTCAGAATACCATCTTTTTGGAGGGGAAAAATTCAAGGAAGACAGGACCATGCTGCGAAAACGTCATATTGTGCTTGGTAAGGTATTTTTCGGCAGAAACGTCACCGTTCAGGAAAAAAAATTGCGCCTATTTTCTGAACGTTTTCTCTTCCCACTGCAACCCCCAGGCAACAAAGGAATTCGACGCGCCTTTCCTTTTTCACCTACGTCCTTCTAAAACACATTCACGGTGGAGAATATGCTTTGTCCAGACGTAAGCGTTGTCCTGAACATATTTTTTTAATAAATAAAATTCATGTTAATAGCATTTAGACTGCGAGTGTCACTAATAATTTAGTTTTAGTGACAATGCTGTTAAAAAGAACATACATCATAATCAGCCATACTCGTTGGATCTCCACAATAGTTGACAGTCGGTTTTGCACCGATCATCACAAAACGTCTATTATAAGCAGAGTCAGGGAGTCCATGCGTTTATTTTCATTAAAATAGACAGTAATATAATTAAAGTCTCCTATTTAAAAAGCTTAAGTGAATGGGCTGAGGAGAAACTTTTTGACTGCTAAGTCGCTAGGACTATTCGAAACTTCTTTACTTTGTCTTGATCATTATTTCCATGATGAATGTTCTGTGTGAGTCCTTCTGAAAGACATTGTTTTTTTTTTTTAATATGCTCCAATCACTTCAATGGAAGTAGAACGTCCTTTTTCCATGATAAAATATGTTCCGTATGACAAGCGGCTGACTATGACAGTTGATACCTTGAAAAAATCATATTGTTGTTGCTTGTAATCAAGAAAAGAAAGCTTAAGTACTTTAATTATGCGATAAAGAAATTATTACGTATCTTTAATAATGAGTGATATTACTCTCTTTTCACTTTTAATAAATGCCTACTTCGTTAATTATATTACTGCCATTTTCAGTTTTTTAAGTGCCTTTTGCGTGCCTATTTTAAAAGATATGAACTTCCGGACACTGGTTATAAGAATGCAGGGTTATAAGCCATTTATGTTTATAATAAAAAATCGTGTGAACTTTATTATATAAAAGTTGCCCAAAGGAAACTTTGTCGTAGTGCCGTAGCTGTTTGTCATAGATAGTTAGGTAAGCAGTAAGCAGTTGACACTCAATACTCAATAGGATATTTGGCGGCAAGTGGCGTCGTGAAAGCTATTATTTTCCAAACATAAAAATATCCCGCGCGGGTGATTTATTTCAGCTAAGTATTATGATCCGGAGATTTTTAACCTATCCCGTATTCTGCAATAAAACGTCGTCGGCCATCATTATCCATGTGAAAATAAATCCATTTTATGTCCACAAATATGCCCTAAAAACACTATTTACACTGAGCCAACAGTAAGTTTTACTCCGAAGTTTTATAACAGATAATAAAATCGCTGCATACCATTTTCATCCCGGGTAGAATGATCGATCCACTGAAATGACGCATACAATCGTAAAGTTCCTCTGGTATAAACTAATCATAAAATTGACATTAATATGCAACACATTTGGAAAAATTTAAGAAATAAAATACTTATATTTCTTGTTGTTGTACCTATAGTATTTGGTTAATATATTTTCCGTAGTCGCGGATCGAAGATATCTATAATTGGCATACAGTATGTAATTCTTAAATACAATACATTGAATCTGTACTAAAATAGAATTGTTTTATTATGTTCCGCAATGCTTAGCGTTTTCCAATACAAGTATGGTTACTTTGAACATGAATGCCCTCCCCGTTACTTTATAAGTCTTCAAAATTATTTTTCAGAATAAAAAAAAATTAAATAGAGGCAGTCAATACTTCACTTTAATTTTTACACATAAAATACTATAAAGTAATTCCAGAAAGAAAAGTACACTGGGAGAGTTGGCTTATTCCACGTAATTTAGCCTAAAAACATCAGATTTTGCTAGAAAGCAGAATATATTTACAGTGTCATAGCAACTGCATGAAGAACTACCTTGTGTTCCCAGCCTATTGCTTTCCTGATAGCTATAACTACCGAGCATTTCACGGCAGTCAAAGCGCTAACTCCCGGCGAAGCGGATATACATAGGTGTTCTAGAAATTCTCGGCTTAATCAAGAGACAGACAGGATTTGAGAGAAAAAGTTTCCTTTTTCCAACATAGTCACTTTGCAAATAAATACATTTAGTCCAACGACTTTCCAACCTTTTAATACCTTCAGTAAAATAAGATAAGTCCAACTGTGGAAATACGCATCTGTCTCAGCTTCAACCTCGTCATTTGGTGTGAATCTTCGTCTACCTACCCATTTCTGCTGATCTGGGAATAAAAGGTAATCGCTGAGAGGAAAATCCGGCGAATATGGAAGCGAAGGTCATGCAATTTTGCAGCAAAAACGCCAGAACGTGTGATGGCGCATCATCGTGTTGTAAGAGAACTTTTTTTCGCATTTAGCCTGAATAGGATCCTTCAGCTAACCTAGTAGTGAAGCGTAATACCTCCCGGTGATGGTTCAGCCCTTCTGAAGGTAGTCTATGAGTATCAAATTATGAAAATCCCAGAAAATCGTAGCCATGACTTTCCCTGCTGTCTTTGACGTTCACCTGTTGCAAGTTTGGTCTGTCCCTTGATCTCTGGCGTATAGTGATGAACCCACGTTTCATCTACTGTTATGAAATCTCGGAGAAACTCGCTGGAATTGCATTGAAACAAGTCTGAACACTCTTGCAAAACGTTCATTCGAATGTGTTTTGGTCCATTGTTAACAAACGCGAAGCTTCCTTGTACTCAAAACTTCATGCCAAATGTAGTGGACACAACCTATCAAGTTCTTTTCAATGTCAGCCAACTCCGTACTTTAAATCGGAGATTGTTGAATACGACATTGTATATTTTTGTCACTATCTCGTTCGTCCTAGCAGTTTTGGAACAACCTGAGCGTTCATGATATTGAATGGATATACGACCGCGCTTAAATTCATGCAGCCCACTTTTTAACCCTCTAAAACGAAGAGGAAGGGTCCTTTAATATGAAAAGTAAGTCCTTCTGTATTTCTGTTGGGATTAAACCCTTCATCCGAACTCGTATTTCAGTTTGATTCGTTTTGTAAAAAAATGTTAACACTAGTTTGTTAACACGATCGTCACAAACAAGTGACTGCACTTAGGTGTCCATCTAAAGGATGATGCTTAATAACTATCACAGTAATTTGACTATCTCTAAGTCAGGCCAAGACCCTCCTAGATTCATTTTCGCGCAATTATAATGAAAGTAACCACGAACCTTATGAAATGTTGGAAATGGCGTCCTTCTACATATACACATTTCTAGAATCCTTTTTGAAAATTGTCATTTACGCGCATCATTTCATCATTAGACACAATTTCCTTTTCCCATTTAAGAAGTGAAATAGGATAGGATAGGATGTTTTGGCAACTCGGCCACACTGATGCACCTTCGAACCCATGCCGCTAAGGGAGACACTTCCGGGAGAAAGAAAAAAAAATTAGTGATACACCGAGCGGTCAGGTCCAGAATCAACGATACACGGATGTAAGTGGGGATCCATATGATTTCCCAGACGTTAGTAAGTCTGCGAAAGTAAATATGGCATCACTATATGACAGCATGAGAGGGCCCACAAGCAGAGCCAGCCAGAAGCCAGAAAAGGAACTTTGTCCAGAGTGTAAATCCTCTGCCACGCCGCACAGCCACCCACATGGCTCTTTCCTGCAAACACATCTATGAAATGAAACAATATTAAATAGAGGGACGGAAATTTTGGTAATATTAAGTTCAGTATGCGCCTAAGTGACAAGGGGTAATAATGGAAAAATCCAAGGGGCTGAGCTACACCCCTTGTTATAAAATGCATTAATTGGTTGATGAATTTTATCAAAAATCTGTGCTATATTTAGTGAAAGAAGTTATATTACAAAATTACGTCAACAATTGCAGTTTAGATTATTATTATTATTATTATTATTATTATTATTATTATTAAAAAGCCTATAAAATAGATATATAATTATATTATGAGTGTTAATGTTGCATTCTAGTGTATAAAATGTTCATGAATCTTGAAAAATAGTTGGAAAGCGTAAATTATTTTCCCGGCCTCATTAACGAGTAAAACAATTTAAACAACGTTATACTTTTACAACTTCATAGAAGCAAGTTGTTATTTTCAATAGAAGACGTTTGCCACTTTGAACATGTTTACTATATGTTGCAAGGATGTAACTTCTAGCTTGCTAAAAGTAGCATTAACTTATAAGAACGCAATTTTCTTAATGGATATGTGATGGATCGGCGAATAGAAAAGGTCTTTGAGAGAAGCATTCCACTGATGGATGCAATGTCACTCGAAGAATGTATTTCGTGTATAAGAGTACTACTTCGAGGTAGGGAAATGAAATGAGAACACCGAGGAAAAGAAAAAAAAATAGAAATAAAATATTACGTTTTTCTCTTATTTTGCATGTTGGTAGCCTCTTAAAACTTTCAGAAATAGCAAGAAGCATTTCTCATATGTATTAATTATTTTTAAACTAGATATGAACTAGTTATGAAGCGTGGTTTCTTGTATATGGTTAACTGATACAGGGAAAGTCGACATTAATGGAAAATCTACTTTATGTTAAATGCACTACTAAATGACTCTGAAATGTTATCAAAATATTTTTTCATGGTCAAAATGATAGCATTGTGACTATTCAATAATGAAATCTGTTCGTATACTCCAATACTTTTTGAATGCACATATATTCACTCTTGAAATGAATTCTTGATATTTCACGGAAACTTTTACCGTCCTTGCTTTATAATAGTATACCTCGCGTTGTGTTACAGTTGACAATCGCGTAAAGATGGAGGGAAAAATAATATTTCAGGAAGAGTTACCACCCATCATTCGGACTCGGTTCAATATAAACTGAAATACGATTAATGAGTTTTAAAAACAAGTAGTCATACTAAATTGCATCAATCCAGCTCCGACAATGCCACTAAAATCTCGAAATACTTTGTTTTAAATTGATATCGTCTGCATTCTGGTCCTTCTGTTGAGTTTCAGGTTCTACAAAATCCCAGAAGGGGGCAGACATGGTCTGCGACCAAAGTTAGTGGGCTAGCCTACAAGAGAAACGATTAATTTGTTAAATACTCCCATACCTCTCCCTAGCAGAAAATCACTACCGCGCTTGCGCAATACAGGCTGAGCCTTTGATGATCGACTATCTACGTCGCTAGTTCTAATGAGAAAGCATTTCAGTTTGTCAACAAAAGTTAACGTATTCAAGCCTGCATATTAATTTTGGGCAGGCTCAGCCCTACATTTGGATGATAGTTTATTTTAGTAGCAGAATATTTTTAAACAGTGTAGGTACTGATTTGGCACTAATAAATTGTAGGTAAATACATATCTCGTTAGTAGCCATAGTGTAAGTTAACGTACAGTACCCATTGTTACAGCTGCAACAAAATGTTCAGTTAATTATTATATTATCAATGTTATGTAGTTCCTATTATATAAGTTATGTGAATAATATATGCTTGCTTATTCACTGTTAATAATTTCATCTACATACTTTGGAAGGAAAAGCCACCAGCATGTGGTTAAAACAAAAAAATCGTGGTTTTATTAATGTTGTTGGTTTCTTTTGTTGTCATTAATTTCAGAAATGAAGTATTTTACAAGACCATCAACGGTCTTGCTACCCATGCGACTGTGATGTGCAATAAATATGTACTTAGTTTAACTGGAATAATAAATACTACTTCTACTTCTACTACTACTACTACTACTACTACTACTACTACTACTACTACTACTACTCTTCTACTACTCAAAGATTAACCCTATTTCGCTTTATTATTCATTTCTAAGCATTAATGGGGGAACCTCCTACATTTTACATCGGTTTATTAAGTTTTGTCATTATTTTTCAATAGTTATTTTATATAGAGAGGATTATATAAAAAGGTATTTATATATACATCATTTTCCTCTGTTCCCCTTTCAAATAAATATTAAAAGATCTCTTTACACACTATAAAGTTTATGGTTTCTATTTTTGAATTTGGTACATTTCTAAATTATATTCAGTATATAAAAAGTTATAAATTCAATTAGTATGAATTGCTAACGTTATGATCATTCTGATCGAAATTTATTTGGAGAGACGGTGATGTTCTTGGTTTCTTTATCCTCCTCCATAAACATAAAAATAACACTCATGTGCTATTTAATTGAACCGCTCTTTACTTGCGAAGAATCTGTAAAGTCGACAGATACCCTCGTCAACATTTACGAAAGCAACATTCCCAGAACAACCTTCTTCCAGTCCCTCGACGCTTCCAGGAATCGCACTGCAGATGTAATGGAGAATTGAAGAAGAATGGGTCTGTATTGACCTAGAGTCGATATGCTGACACATGAAATCCGCTGGGAAATGCTGCGTGCGTCTTCCTCATAACGCCGCTGAAATATTCTATGCACGACATGCCCATATCCTTGCTTAAACATTACTCTTCTACCCCGGTATCCTTGACGACGTGGTCGTCTATTGTTAGCTTAATTAATTATTGCTTTAAGCGATGGGTGTGATGGGGGATTAACGCCTTAAACCAACCGCCCTCGTGTAACCGCATCTTATGGCATCTCCTTTGCAGCCCTTTGCGTTTTGAGCTTTAAGGTCTCTCCCTGCCTTCTCCTTATTCTTCTTACTCCTACAATGCATCAATGACTTTTTTGTTTTATTTCTAAGCCAGCTGCGCAACACTTCTGTAGTGTAGCTATTTAATTTTCTGGATTCCACAAGGTAGAAAACCATAACTCTCGAACTCTGCCTAATTATTTTCGAAATAGTCTTCCACACTCTCGATACAAAGTTACACCCTTGGAAATCAAACGTATAGACAGCCGCGTCTTTAAAGCCGGCACCAACATTCCCTTCCTAGAACGCAGCAAATTCTTCCGTACTTCTTAATAGTGTTTCCTTGACAGTTGGAAACTGGGAAATATCACAGGGAGCCATATCTGGACTGTATGGTGAGAGATGTGGGCATAGACTTTGTCACGATGAAGCAGCAATCCTCGCAACTAAGATTTTGTTCTTCTATCTGTTGATTTGATGACCTTGGGGAGCACTATGGTCTTCCAATGTTCTAGTTGAGATGGATCTAGCAATCCGTCTTCTTACCTACGTGTCAAATCGCGTAACCTTCACAGAGAGGTCATCACCTAAGAAGGTAATGTGAGCAGTCTGGAGCTGCATTTGTCAAAATGACGTTTTGTTCTTCTTTGAGGTTAGGATACTAAACGGTAACAAACGAAGATATTTGTTCAGGGTTTATGACGCTTGCGATTGAATGTTTAGAGACTCCTCCATTTCCCTGTAAATCAATCTCGGATTTTTCTTCACTATAGCTTCTACAAGGGCAATGTTTTCATCTGTAGCTACTGTTGCTGAACGCCCCGGAACATGCAGCAGTTGAGTACATGGATTGGGAACCTGTAAACAAGTTTCCGGCATTGGGAAGAGCATTGAAAAACGAAGGTTCCGCTACTACTGCGTGAGCAATGCTTGACGCAACCGCGGGACCGGCAGGCAGTGCTATGTCGGCGGAGGCGAGGAGTATATTTCCCCTTCGCTGCGCGAGGCTTCAGTGTGGGTTGAAATCTTGCACAAGTAGCACATGTTTGTTAAGCGACGCAATACAGTGTATTGAGTTTATTTAATAGTGTTTAACGCCCGTTTTAACTACTGAGGCTCACAGGCGGTGACACTAACAATGCGTGAAATGATAAATTGGAGAAGATTTTTTTTTAAAAGAAGGAAGTGTTCCAGGCCTAAGTTTAAGCAACCTCCCCGACATTTGCCATTTATGAGGACTGAGAAAAACCTGTAAAAAAAAAACTTAATGAGGGAGGATGGTCCTGGTGGGAATCGAAACCCAGACCTGCCGCTCATGAGTCCGCGCCTTAACGACCTCAGCCACCCATGGCGGTCAGTGTATTGAGTGAATGTGTGTCACGCGAAAAGGGGCAATACAAATATTCTGTTCCCCAAAGAGTATTCATGTATGATTCATACGTGCGTATAGAATCAGCGCGTGCTGTAGGGAGATTATTTAAATAGGAATTTCCTGATATTCACGTTCCTAATCGGAGTTAGATTCGTCGATTAGTTAACAAATTTCGTGAAATGGGATGTTCTTGACAGGAATAATAGGCAACCACATACAGTACTCACAGAAGAAATTTCTGCCATTTCTCAGAGAGAACTGCAGAGTGTAATGAGCAATTTCCTAAGCAAGTGTCATAAATGCTTGAACAACGAAGGGAGGCAGTTTCAGCGTCTCCTTACTTAATATACGTGCGTAATTTATTTTTCTTTTAAAGTGTTTATGTTATGTGCGTTAGAAATAACTTACGCGACAAACTGTACGATATTTACTGCGAACTTCCTGTCACCCATACCGCCAGCCCCGCCGGCCGGCCGCACGCCGCATAACCGGTTGCGTGAAGGATCGATCACTCTTTGCACCGACCATAAGTTGCGATTAGGCACACATTTGTTCATGAATTTCAAGCGATGGAAGCACAAAACAAACCATCAAATTTTA